>CATKHJ010447090.1:0-10035 GCA_949750685.1 Vernicia montana | reverse complement strand
AAAACACTTGTAAAAGTTTGGTGTGAGCTTTAAACACTAAGTTGGGAGTGAACTTGTTAAAACTCCATAGATAGTGGAACACCCAATTGTTGATTGGGGAGTGGATGTAGGATTGGTTATAATCCGAACCACTATAAATCTAAATATCTTTCTCAATTAAATTGTTAATTGCCCACCAATTCAACCCTCCTTCTTGGTTCATCTTGGGCTACACAATGAAATACACAGGCCTATTATCATTAAATTGAAGAGGCAGCCTGGGTATTACGCCATGTGTATGAATCTTCAACTAGCCGATATCAAGCCTTGGTTTTGGGATATCCTCAACTACATTCAGAATGGTAAGTACCTGGAAGGAGCCTCCAAAGCAGATCGGTGGACCCTGAGGTAGTTAGCTACTAACTTTATACCCAATGGGGACGTTTTATACAAGAGAGCCTGGGACAACATCCATCTGAGATGTGTGACTTAAGAAGAAGCCCAATATATCATGGAATGGGTCCATTGCGGGGAAGGGGACCCGCACATGATTGACATTGCTTTGGCTTAAAAAATCACGAATCTGGATTATTTCTGGCTGACCATGAATGAGGACTGTTCGAAGTATGTGCAGAAATGTCATAAGTGTCCAATCTTCACCAAGCTACAGCATCGGCCTCCTGTACCACTGAATCCCATAGCAACACCATGGCCTTTTGCCACTTGGGGTATAGATGTCATCAGAAGAATCTCCCCGAAGTCCTCCAGTGGTCATGAATACATTCTGGTAGCTGTAGACTACTTCACAAAATGGATTGACGTAGCGCCATATTAGGTCTTGAACTCTAAGAAGGTGGCCCATTTCATTCGAACCAATATCCTTTATCAGTTCGGAACCCCCTTCGAGATAATCACTGATAATGGCTCCCACTTTAGAAAGAAGTAGTTTGACTGCTCCAAAAAGAAAGAATCCAGCATCACCGCTCCTCTCCTTACCGGCCACAGACTAATGGGGCAGTTGAGGATGCCAATAAGACCATTAAGACCATTCTGCAGAAGACCATTGTGAAGCATAGAGACTGGCATGAGCATCTACCTGCCGCCTTATAGGGGTACAGAACCACCATCCGCACTCCCATAGGGGCAACCCCATATGCCTTGGTCTATAGAATGGAGGTTGTCCTCCCCATTGAAATGCAAATCTGCTCTGCTAGGGTGATGAGAGAAAGCCAGCTAAGCGAAGCAGAGTGTATTAGAGGCTATCACGACCAGTTGAATACTATCGATGAGAAGAGAATGGATGCAATGTACAAAATGCAGGGTTATCAACAGAAACTTGCCAGGCATTTCAACAAGAAGGTGAAAGACAGGAGTTTGCAAGAAGGGAAGCTTGGTCCTGAAAGAGATCCGAGCTCCTGTGCACAGCCCAAGAGGAAAGTTCAGACCAAATTGGGTTGGACCATACGTGCTCAAGAAAATTCTATCTGGCGGAGACGCCATCCTCATGGACGTGGACGGGATCCAGTTCTCCAATCGTTGCAACCTGGATCAGTTGAAGAGATATTTTGTCTGAAGAGAATGTCTGTAATCAATTTTTTTATTATTATTATTCTTAATGCATCTGTAATTAGAACTATATGGACCTGATTCTCCCTCAAAGAAAATGACAGAAAAATGATGCAAGGGATACGTAGGCAGCCCGACTCAGGTGTGGTCCAAATCATAGTGTAATGAATTTTTTTTTGTTTTGCATGACAATGCATCGCATTCTCATTTCCTCTGTGCCTAAATACATCATTCACTTGATTCTTTTTCTAAAACAAAAATAATAATAATAATAATAAATGCTCGCTAAGCTGAAAACTCGAAAGGGCAGCTTAGGCAGAAATTAGAGCAATCTCGTTGAGTTGAAAACCCGAGAGGGCGACTCGGGCAGAAGTTAGAGATAAAAAAAAGAGTAAATGAACAAAAAGAAAACGCTCGCTAAGTTGAAAATCCAAAGGGCGGCTTAGGCAAAAATTAGAGCAAAATAGAAGATATCTCATATGTTAATGATCAGATTTCACAAGATACAATCCATCATCACAAAAACGGATAGCCTTCCTATATTAAGTATAGCTTATCATGTATCGTGTAGTCATATCAGCTTGCGGGCATGAACAAAAATAGAAAACCTGCAGCAAAAGTCCTAAACAACTACAAAATAAAACATGTATCAGTATCATATCTGAATCTAGACTATCCTCGTCCTCCTCCTCCTCCTCCTAGGATGCACATCCCGTGTGCTGTCATCAGAGTTTGAACCCCTCACGATCTCATGAATCTCCTCCAAAGTCACGTCTGTCCTCAAAGTCTCAGTGCCCCCCTCAACTGCAATAGGCGAAGCACTGGCAGAACTTGAGCTGACCCCTATGGTCATCCCAAAAAGCCAAATTCGAGTCCCTACAGCTCCAGAACTACTCCTAGAAACTCCCTTCTATACAGTAGTATCTCGGGAATCGATCCTCACTGCTACAACAGGAACCCTCCTCGAAACCCGAGAAACAGTAGTCCTCCTCTCCGCTCTAACAGCAGTAACCCTCCTCTACACCACAACTGTAGTGTCTCCTTGTCTCCTCACTGCAGTCACTATCTCCTCTGTCACCGCCACTGCAGTTTGAGTCACTGATACAGCCTATAGTGTCGGGCCCTATATGGATCCTCTAGTCCCCTCCAAAGGTCGAGTCACCCACTCCATATGTCCTGCCGTCTCATCATCTGCAGCACCTCCGGCAGTCTCTTCCTCCTCCGGGGTGTCACCCTCTATCTCCCTAAGCAAAGCAGCCAGGTGCTCTCTCTTAGTCGGCCAAACCACCTCAACCAACCAACTGATATACCCCTCGGTAGTCCTAAAGTCAACCTCTGGACGTACCGCATGATAACTCCTCATCCAGCCACCCCTGATAGCCCTAGCAATGGGAACTGTGATCTGTGCACACTCCAAGAAGGGTATGACCAGGGGCACATCCTGAGTCTAGCCCATCTGCCTCATAACTCTCGTCCCCTGATAAAAGGTCATCCAGCTCAGACTAAGCAAACAGACCACCCGATACCCATGACTCATAGTTATGAAGGACCTGATGCCATACCACTAACAATGCGAAAGTATGTCCTCCGGGGCAACCTCCAACAACCACCCTATCCACTCCCTAGCTGAGCCTCGGCAAACCTGGATGGACCTCATGCGATACTGTGAAGCTATGTAAAGACTCCTCGGTGGGGTAGCCACCACTCAGAGATGATCCATGAGCCAAACCTACAAAAGAACCCAAAAATCCCAAAATCAGACATCCATAAGGTACCAATAATAGGAAGGGTAAGACAGACATATTTTTTCCTCACCTGAAGAATAACAGGAGAAACAATCCATCTCTCCAAACCCCGTACACAGCAGTCCAAACTCAACAGTGTCTCAGCCAATACAACACCAGCCACAGAGCAGCTCTGCTCCATCTGGAGTACCAAACCCGTCACTTTAGCGTCTCCCCGTCCAAAAGAACCAAGGAACAAATACCCTGCCATCAAATAGAAAACCAGGGCCCTCATCCTGAGTCTATGTCTCCTTATGTCTCCAGAATCGCCAACATCCTGAAACTCTGCAATCACTACAGTCGGATCCACCTTGCCATCAATAACCATCTGGCTCACAGCATCCTCAGGTAGGTCAAAAAACTCCTAAAAGTCTGAAAATGCCCCACTCTGAACTCTGGCACCACCAGTACCGCTATAGGATCCCAGCCAAGTATGGCACTGAACTCCTTAATGTGGGGCATAGCTCCTCCATAGTCGCACACAAGCAAAAAACATGGGCCACCGGATCCCAGAACCTAAACCAGACTCTCAGAAAATCCCAATCAACTCAAACTCCTCGCAGTGTCACCATCACCACGATACCATACCTCCCTAAGTTGATTCTCTCCACCTTCTCGAGTTTCTTAGTCCATACATGCAAGCTATGACTGAAATACGGCTTTATAAATGTGAAAGTCAGAAGAAAATAAGTAAAAAATAATAGTAGAATGAAAATTGGAGAAAAATTCGAGAAACTGGTAGAGTTTCAGCATAAAAATCAAGAAAATGTGTGTTCTACCTCGGGATGGGAGCCTATTTATAGGTAAATGGGCTATCACATCAAGAAGAAAGAGAAAAACTGCAAGAAAAAGGCTCTGTCGCCAGATGCATTGGTGAATCCGCCAGTTGTGAACCTATAATTTTGCACCCTCCAATATGCATTTGAACCCTAGAGGCACCTAGGCTCGGTAAACAGACCTCCGGAAGCCGAAATCACTAAAAATCGCCAAAATCCCAAAAACTGATAATCCGAGTCTCAGGACCCGGGACTAGTCCCTCGAAACTCTAAATCATCCTTAGATCATCCGGGATTGAATACGGAGCACAACGCAACTGGAATCGCAAAAAATGGAGTTGAAACGGGTCAAAACGGCAAAACCTAGCAACTAGTGACCGCATAGGCCACTTGGGTGACCGCACAAGGGCTGTGCGGTTTCGTACAACCTATGTGCGATTCAAAATGAACCTATTCGGTCATCACTTAGCCTATACAGTCACAATAGCTCCTTGCAGTCCCAAAAGCTCCGTGTGCGGTCCTAGAACCCCTGTGTACGATTTTGAGCATCAGAACACCAAATCCCACATCGAAACTTTATGTTCTCAACCTTCAACCTTCTCCTTATATAAATGAGACCCCTCCCCCAACTCATTTCCACACTGAGAGCTTGCTCACACATCCCTTAGATTTCTTGATTAGCCTTTGCATCAAGCGAGCCATCCCTCTAAGTTTGGTCTGAAAGGAACGAGCTCCCCAATTTCTTTTATTTCTTGCTTTGCTATTGCTCCTTGCTTTGCAAATCGAGATTGGATTGCAACTTCCCGAGTTGACCCGCCAAGTCAAAGGTTTTCGCCGTACGAGGCAATCTGTCCGAGGCAAGTCCGCCACCGACCGAGACAAGTCTCCGTCATCCCAAAGTCGCTTAAGCGCAAGGTAAGCTTCTTTTCCTTTCTTTTTTTATTTGTTTATTCATTTATTTTATTTTTCTTAGTTAGTTAATTAAATTGGTTTATCTAGGTTGTTAGTTAATTAAAATCTGAAATAATTAATCCGACTTGGTAAATTAATTAGGTTAACTAATTAATCAACCCACCTTTTAATCAGTCAATCTGAAACATGATAAAAGGCTCAAACTAAACAAACCCCCTTCGCAAGAAGGGAGAACTATGTGGATTTTGATTCTCATTCAAAGGGATATGTAGGCATGCTTGTCTATGATCCTTCCTAGTTGCATCGTTCAGCTTCTTATAGTTGATACAAACACGCCAACCAGTAACTGTCCTTGTTAGGATGAGTTCATTATTTTCATTAGGAACCACAGTCATCCCCCCTTTCTTAGGCACTACCTGAACTGGACTCACCCAAGAGCTGTCTGAAATGGGATAAATGATTATCGCATCAAATAGCTTAATCACCTCTGCCTTCACCACATCTTTCATCTTCAGGTTTAGTCTTCTCTAGGGTTTCACTACAACTTTAAACTCATCCTTTATAAGTATTTTATGAGTGCAATATGAAGGACTAATACCCTTAATGTCTGCTATCTTCCAAGCTATAACCTTTTTGTGTTTCTTCAACAGCTCAATGAGTCTAGCTTTTTGCTCTGAAGACAAACGGGCATTCAGAATGATTGGCAACTTTCTTCCCTCCTCTAAAAATACATACTCAAGGTGATCTGGGAGGGGTTTAAGTTCCAAGATGGGTGGATCAACTACAGAGGGCTTTATTTTTTCCTCTTTGGGCATTTCAATAGTCTAATATGCCCGAATCTTGCATGGTTTGCTTGCTTCAAGACAAGCTAGTTGCTCCATTTTCTCTTGATCCTCAATATTATCCTGCACCAAACACAACTCAAGGGGATCTTCAGAAACAATATTAGTAACAAAATTGACGGTTTCATGCTCAATAATATCATTGCATGAATCGGCCTCATCGAGTGCAAGTGGGTGCTTCATGGCATTTGCAATATGAAAAAAAAAAACCTTTTTTGCTCCCCACTCTTAGGGTCAATGTGCCATCATGGACATCGATAAGGGCACGAGTTGTGTTTAAAAATGGCCTACCAAGAATATGCAAAACATCCACATCTTTATCCATATCGATGATGACAAAGTCATTGGGGAAAATAAATTCCCTGACTTTTACCAACACATCCTCTATAATCCCACGAGTGTGTACTACTGACTTATCAACTAATTGAATAGTCATATGTGTTGGTTTAGGTTCCCCAATACCTAATTCTTTAAACATCTTGTAGGGCATAACACTTATGCTAGCCCCCAAGTCAGCTAATGCACTCTTAATCTCGAGGTTACCTATAAAACATGGAATAGTAAAACTACCAAGATCTTTTAATTTCTTAGGTAACCTCCTTTGTAAAATTGCCAAACTCTTTTCCGACAAATGCACCAACGATACCTCTTTGAGCTTCCTTTTGTTAAAAAGGAGCTCTTTCAAAAATTTAGCATATTTGGGCATTTGTGATAAAACTTCGGCAAAAGGAATATTAATATGAAGTTTTTTAAAAAGTTCTAGAAACTTACCAAACTGAGCATCGATTTTGTCCTTGTGCAATCTAGTTGGATATGGCACTCGAGGTAGGTATTCCTTTACTGTCGAGGAAGGCTCTTGTGTTGCTTTCTCTGTCCCTGTTTCCACTCTTGCCTTCTCTCTCGATACAACTTCAATTTCAGCTTCTTCATTGGCATCCGGTGCCTCAACCTCTTTCTCAACCACTTCTTTCTCAATACCATCCTTGATTTCCTTTCCACTCCTCAAAGTGATTGCCTTTAGTTGTTCCTTTGGGTTTGCCTCAGTGTTGCTAGGCAAACTTCCTTGTGGTCTTTCACTGAGTAGCTTGGCAATTTGACCCATCTAATTTTCCAAATTATGGATAGAGGCCTGTTGATTTCTTAGGGTGGCATATTTGTTTGGAACCTATTTTTCGAAGCAGATACAAACTTCTCCATCATTTCCTCTAAGTGGCTTTTTCTAGGGGGAGGCGCTTGTTAAGGTTGAGAGGCTTGGAACCCCAATTGAGGTTGTTGAAATCTCGATGGAGGTCTTGGATTGTTCTGATTATTCCAGGAGAAATTCGATTGATTTCTCTACCCCAGATTATATGTGTTGCTATAAGGGTTATTTTGCTGCCTTTGAGGTGCATTTCCAACATAATCAACTTGCTCCGATTTAGCAAAGTTGTTGCCACTTTGACAGTCTTGACTTTGATGTCCACCTCCACATAAATCACAAAACAACACTTGTGCTTGCTTCCCTGAGGATGAAGCTAGGGAGTCCATTTTCCTGTTCATGACTTCAAGTTGAGCGATCAAAGCGATAATTGGGTCCACTTGATGTGAGCCACCCCCTCTAACCCTTCTCTGGTCTCTAGGGGTTTGCCACTGATAATTTGTAAGAGCCATGTCTTCAATCAAGTTCATTGCCTCTTCAAGTGTCTTATTATTTATGGAACCCCTAGCTGCTACATTAATGGATTGCTTACTTGCATAGTTCAATCCGTTATAGAAGGTTTGAATCTGAAGCCACAGTGGAAGGCCATGATGCAGACATCTCCTCAACAAATCTTTAAATCTTTCCCATGCATCATAAAGGGTTTCACATCTTGCTGAAGAAAAGAAGAAATATTATTCCTCAACTTGGCAGTCTTGGATGGTGGGAAGTATTTTTCCAAAAATTTCTCTGCCAATTGACCCCATGTAGTAAAAGTGCCAGCAGGGAAAGACTTGAGCCATTTCTTTGGTTTGTCCTGGAGTGAGAATAGGAACAACCTCAACCTAATCGCGTTATCTGAGACATTGTTTATCTTGAATGTGTCATAAATTTCCAAAAAATTCTCAAGATGAGCATTAGGGTCTTCATCTGAGAAGCCATCAAATTGGCAAGTCTGCTGCACCATTTGTGTCACATTTGGCTTAATTTCAAAGTTGTTTGCAGCGACTGCCGGCCTCCGTATACTTGAGTCGGCCCCATTGAGAGTGGGCCTTGCATACTCTTGCATTGTTCTTGGTGGATTTGCCATCACTTCAACCTCTTCTTCTGAATCTATTTCTTTCTGATATGTTGCCTCTTCTTCTAAAGCTAGTTCTCATTCCTCCTTTTGCTTTTATCTCAATGTTTTCTCTAGCTCTGGATCAAATTCAAATAGATGGGAGGAACTAGCTCTAGTCATAAACAGAAAAGAAAATACTTGAAATGATAGCCCATAAGCAAGAACAATTATTAAAAATAAGTAAAATAAAAAACCAAATCAATGATCTATATTATATTGCTAATAGTGCCAAATTGTCTCTGGCAACGGCGCTAAAAATTTGATGCACTATTTTATGCAATGCTACCGCAAGTGCACGGGTCGCTTAAGTAATTTAGAAGTGAGTGAGTTATCGTTCCACTGGGGACAAGTAACAAGTACTAGCTCAAATATTGATCGTTGTTTAGCTAATCAAATGGTTTTGGTAATGATTAAATTAAAACAACTAATTTAACTAACAGACTTAAACTAAGAAACAACAAGTAAATTGCAAAGGATATTGTGCACCCTTAAGATGCTGTTGCAGCTTGACACCTGTTAAATTTAGTGCGCTATGCAGAACAAGTACTGCAATCCCGCTACCCAGTTAGCAGGTAGGGGTCAAGGTGGCAGCGTCCCAGGAGCAAAAATTGGCTTTCAGGCATCATACTACAATGATAATTAATTTCGGATCCACCACTACTGACCGGTAATTTTTCAGACCTCAAAATACCCCGAAAACTGACCCGGAAGCCCCAAAAATTAACCCGGAGACCCCAAAAACTCAGAAAAACTTACCCGAGGACCCACTGCCGAGCTACCACACAGACGTCTAAGAGGCAGGCCTACGGCTGTGCGAGTCCGCGAGCTCGTCTGGCGGCAGACGCAAGGCATATTTGCGGACGTGCCAGGTGGCTTGCAGATGCCGCGCTCGTTCTGGCGCGTTAGTACGACCTAATGCGCGTTTGCCTATGAACCCTTAATTTAGTACCCTCCGACATACAACCAAAGCTTAGAGGCACCTAGGATAGGTAAATAGACCTCCGGAAGCCAAATCGCCAAAGATCGCCAAAAGCCTAAAAATTGATAATCCGAGCCTCGAGACCCAAGACCTACCCATTTTGCCTCTAAATCATTCTTATATAATCCGGGATTGAATAACGAGCACAACGCAACTAGAATCACTAAAACGGAGTTGAAACGAGCGAGAACGGGTCAAATCGGCAAAACCGGGCGTCAAAAGCCCATCAGTGACCGCACAAAGCCTGTGCGATTCCGCACAAGGCCTATGCAGTTCTGTACATGTCTGTGTGGTTCTGCATAGCCTGTTTGCGGTCCCAAATCCCTTCTGTGCGATCACCAAGTGTCTGTGTGGTCACCATTTATCCTGTGCGGTCCCAGAAGCCCCGTGTACGGTCCCAGAACCCCTGTGTGAGGTTTTGAGCCTCAAAATGCCAAATCCCACATTGGAAAATATGAGAAATATTCCTAGCTGTTATTCCTATATAAACTACCCTCCCCCAACTCATTTCAACATAACTTAATACTCAAAACTAGCTAAAATCAAGCTTAATTGGTTAAAAGCTAGCCCTTTTTTAAAGGCTTGGTTCGAAAAGAGTTGCCTTTTAGTTCAAAGCTTTGTTCTTGTTGGGTGGTTGTTTGTGGGTTCTTTCAAGCCAGTTCGAGAGAGTCCTAAGAGCCATCCGAGTATCCATTAGGAGGCTTTGGTTCTGCCGAGTCAAGACAAGGTGGAATTGCGATCCGATCGCCCGCTCCGTCCATACGTCCCGAAGCCTCGTCATCAAAAGGTATTTATTTTCTTCCTTTTTCATTTATTTATTTATTTGTTTTGAAGTTTGTTTTTCTTTCTTTGCTTGCTTTTGTTTGCTTTTAGTTTTCTTTAGCTTAGTTTCTTTTATTG
>CATKHJ010447020.1:0-11618 GCA_949750685.1 Vernicia montana | reverse complement strand
TAGCGATGTTGTATGTGACCAGTCTCCCCACAATAATAGCACTCCATATTGCTATAATCTTTCGGTCAAGATTTTGATCTATTTCTTTGATCACCTCTTCTTTTATTTTGATTCCTCCCTCTCTCACTCCTTTCAACTAGTGTTATGCCCTCACTTTCAGTTGAAGTGCTCTCACCCCTCATCATCCTCTCATTTTCTCTTAACACCGTTGTCATCTCAATCAGCTTCAGTATGGTTTTTCCAGCACACACTGTCTGCACCAACGGTTTGTAAGATTTGGGCAATGACGCAAGCAACAGTAATGCCTGCTCCTCATCTTCAACTTTTTCACCAGCATTCAGCAGCTGACACACTAGCTGATTAAATTTATTAATGTGGTCAGGGAGATTTCCTCCTTCCTCCATCTTGAGCGAATACATCTCCATTTTCATGAACAACCGGTTAGTCTGTGACTTTGATGCATAGATCTCCTCTAATTTGTCTCACAACTTCTTTGGTGATGTCTCCTTAATCACTTCAAATTTTGCTTGTGGGGCAAGTGCTAACCGGATGGTGCTCACCGCCTTCCTCTGGATAATTTTTCATTCACTTTTAGTTATACTCGTTGGCTTTACTTCATCCAAAGCCGAATCAAGACCTTGTTGCACCAAAAGGTCCTGAATAGTACTCTGCCATAGAGTAAAATTACCCTTTCCATCAAACAAATGGGTTGAATATTTAAATGCACTATCTATTTTATCTGAAAAACTCCTCTTTTTTTTTTTTTTTTTTTTTTTTTCAGATCTCTGTGAATAGTACCTCTGCTACAGTACTGTATGAACAGTAACCGTACTCTGCTACAGTAACCATACCCTGCTACAGTATCTCTGAACAGTATCGTATTCTGCTACAGTTCCTTGTTACTGTAGTTACTATTGCTTACTGTTACAATAACAGTAACATGCAAAAACAATTTGTTTTGCGTGGTTATTATTCACCTTTAATTTTTTGATTTTACACCCATTCTCGAAACAGATTACACCAAAAAATTCTTCGTATTTTTCTTTTCCTCGCAGTATATTTCTTTTCTCAAAATATGATACTGCCCCGGACAGCAGTCCCACTTTAATCCCAATAAAATTTCTCTCTACCGCAAAATAAGAACCAGAAGCTCTGATACCACTTGTTGAAAAATTTTATGGGATATTTCACACGCACAGCGGAAGCAGAAAATAAATAAATAACCCACAGCAAAGACAATAAGAATTTTACGTGGTTCGGTTTCTCAATAAACCTACATCCACGATCCATAAGGGATAATTCACTATAACACTTATAGTTACACGATACAATTTTTGGACGGACAAAATTGTAAACCTTCTCTCATACAATACCCAATAACCCAGTACACCCTTTCTCACAGTGAACAAAAATTAAAGAAATGTAGAATAATTTTTGGACGGATAAAAATTATCAAAACCCTCTCACTTGCACAAAACTCTCTCTATATATTTTGTGATTTTTTTTTTCTTCTGTGTTATGTATTCATTTGTTGCATGAGTTTACCTATTTATAGGCAAACTCATGCATACCTACAGGAGCAAGCTAATTCCAATTGGAATTGGCTTGTTCAATAGTAAAAAATTTGGCACCGAAAAAAAACTGCTTCTTAACAATTTGTTTCAGCACGTTTTTTTTTCCTTTCTTCTTCAAAACAATTTTTTCTTTCTTTTTTTAATTTATTTTATTAAGCTTGTGGAGCCACCATGTTAGAGGGACCCACAGCTACTAACACTACTAGGTGTGTTAGTCATTGTTCCATTTGAGTTAAGGCCATAAGTCAGGTCTTACTAAATTGTTTTAATGTAACATATTTTAATCTTTCAAATTTTGTAATTATTACTCATGAAAATAGGACAAAAGCTAAAATGGCTAATTTTAGAATTGTAGAAACTAAAATCTTTTTTAAAGCAAACCTTAGAATTATTTTTAAGCTATAACTTATATAAATCATAATCAAATTCAATCAAATTTGTTTGATAAACCCAAAATAAATTTGAAGCAATATTTTAAAATTCAATGATTGATGATTTAAAATTATAACTGAAATTTCTATTAGTTAACGTTTGATCTATGGATATTATCCCTAATTGCAACCGAAATAATAAGCTAATTAGAAAATAACTTGGATAAACTATAAAGATTTATTTTCTCAATCCCACATTTTGAATTAACTCATAAAAATTGTAGATCAACCCAGCTAAATCTTAATTCAAAGCTAAATCTTATGAGTATTTTGTTAGGGCTACAAATTACAAACACAGATTGGTATTTTATAACTAAACCGATTACAAATTGATATTTTATAATTTTATTAGGAATATATTTATTATTTTGCTCAGGTGTAAAAACTCTAACATTCCTTTTATAGCCATATATTATTTTTCTATTAGACCCTGTGTAGAGTATCATTTTAAACAAGCATGCCAATTGGCTGTCTCTTGAAGCCTACGTAAGCTGTACTTTGGATTCAGCTAAATTTAAAATGTGCAAACGGTCAAGAGACCTGATTAAAGCCCTCCCCAAGCTTTGCTTCTAATGTATAATATTAATTTATTTTATATATTAAATTTACGGGTGATAAAATATTTTTATCAATATAATTATTTTATTTATTTTTTATTGAGTAAAAAAATACTAATATTTTTTTTTACAATGCATATTTTTAACTCATTTTATAAAATATCTCAATATATTGGTGCATATTCCCAATTGTATTGGTGCATATTCTCAATTTCCAATGTAAACAAGAATTTTCCCTTATGTTCTGTGTAGAGATACAAACACAGCCAGTAATTTTGCACTTATGAGAAGCAGAGGGCAAGAGGAATCAGAGACAATGGCAACAAAAAGAAAGAGGAAAAGCATAGTAGTGGAAGGGGGGAGGAGATTAACAAGGCTTCAAGCCAAGATTAATGCTCTTCCTCAAGAATCCTTTACTACTCCGAGCCCCACTCCTGAGGTAAATTTTCTCACAATGAACGTTTATCTTTTTTAGGTCAGTGTTTCAAGATGGAAACTTTTTTAGGTTTTTTTGTGTTGAGATGCAAAATGGTGGGGAGATTCAGTATAAAAATCCCACCTTTATGTTTCTTTAGTAATTTTTACCCACCTTAAAAAAAAGAAGTAATTTTTACCCATTTTGCTTGTTGGGTCTAGGAGGTTAAGGAAACCCTTTGGCTTTAAGTTTCCATTTTTTAAGTTTGTCTCCCTCTTCTTTCCCTGTTTGGTTTCTAAGAAAAGGTCAGAACATATGAGAAATGAAAAGCAAGAGAATTGCAAGTTGAAATATTGGATGTATGTAGGCTTTTTATGAAATCTCAGAATACAACCTGAATTTTTTCTATACATGGTTCTACATATAGGTGTCCAAAAGAGGCGCCCTTCAACTAAATAACCTTAATAGGTCTGTCAGTGTTAAAAAAAAATAAGAAAAGATTAAAACAATTTAATTTTTCAGAAACCACCATTTTAATATTAATGTTAACATTTTGATGATCAAACTTATAACAAATTGGTAATGTGATTCCAGGTGTTGTATGTTATAAACCTTTTTGCTGAATGTTAAAAACCAAGCTTTGATGGGAAGAATCCTTGCAAATTTTATTAAAATGAAAACTGAATTGTATCTCTTATGATATGTTCACAACTAACTGTAATTGGTTTCTTTGGTTTAGATTCTTTGATTTTTAACCTGATATGTCATTTATTGAGCAATTGGATTACAATTAAGCATCATTTTCCACTAAGCAAGCATCAAAGGCAATCATTCTCATGATTTCAGGCTATCAAATATGTAGACAGGCATAATCTTTCTAATAATATAGTGTAGTGGATATGCAACTATAATTGCTTGACCATATGGATAATATGGAATGTTTTCACAGCTGCATGTCTTCATTTGCAACTATCAGGCTAATAAATTTATTGGCTATACAGGTGTTGTCTCGGGCACCAGCAGCATCTCCAACTTCCTCTAAATACTCGAGTTTGAATGCTGAACTTTTCTTCAAACGGAATATCTTCTCAAGATCAGCAAAGAGGTCTAAAGAACCGGAAAATGTTAGTGAATCAAGGCCAGAAATATCAGCTAATGACCATGAGAGATCAGAAGGCCACTCAAGTAGTGACCATTCTCCACCATATCAGACTGTAATTGATAATATCCTAAAATCGGTAGGTTTTTGATTTTGTGAATAAGAAAAGAGTCATTGCCTTTTTTCTTTCCACCCTTTTCCAAGAATTATCAGCTTTATTATCTTCATCCAGGGTACCATTATGTCCTTGCATTTAATTTCTCATTTATATTATTCTACTATTTTCTGCAATAATAAGCAATTAAATTCAAATTGTTTCTGCAGTTATCTCCAAGACAATTGGGTTCTACAAGTGTCCGTATAGGGTTACAAAGAGAACATGTGATAATTCCCCCAACTTCAATTCAAGCAATGAGGGGTACTAAAATTCAAGAATGCAGGGATACTATGCTGACTGAGACAATTGATGTTGCTATTCCAACAGTTGGTGTTATAAACAATGGAAAAATTCCTTCAACACTCCCACCTGAAAGTAAAGGATCCAAGGAATGTGAAAGAAATAATCCTTCTTCAGCACTCATTCAGGACATTAGGATGGATATGGAATCTACTCCTTTGGCTTCTAACACTGTTACAACTGAGCAAGTGTTGAGAGAGGAGTGTGCAATGGCATCAAATGTTGTTGAGGACAGGCTAGGTGAGAGTTCAAATACTAACTTGAGTATTGGACATTTAAACCGAACTCTTAGTTTTGGCCTGTCAGAGATGGTTAACATGTGGGGTGACAAAGATTCTGATCTGGATGAGGCAGAATCTCCTGCCTTGGTCACAATCTTGGGATATAGAGTGAAGGAAGCATTTGCATCTGCAATTAGGAGTATTATTAATAAGTATGGAGATATAGCTGCAAAGTATTTTATGAAAACACCAGAGGGTCGTTCCGTGGCGTTGGAGAATCTCTCTGAATTCATCCAAACATTTCAAACAAAAAAATTTTGTGAACTTCCCCAACTTGAAATTGAAAAGGCACTTGCCTATGTTCATGATTTCAGAACTGCAGGTTTGGATGTTGACTGGCTCCACCAAGGTTGAAAGACATCTTGAAGGCAAAACAGTTGATCAAGCAATCTTCTATCTTGAAGGAGAGGAGGGATATAAGTAACCAAGTCATCAAGGAGAAGAAGAGAGAGCTAGAAGTTTATGAACCGCAGCTATTGGCACTTCAAGAAAAAGTGAATTTCGCAAAGAAGGAACTGGATGCAGCACAAGCTGAAGATGAAAATATAAGAAAAATAGTCTCAAATGCCAAGGCTAAAGTGAGATACTTTGTTGATTATCCACCACTGGATGGCCTCCTCTGATTTATCTCCATGCTCTGATACACACTAGTAAAATATAGATTCTTCATACTTGTCATTTTGTGATGAACTTGAAGGTGGTGCTCTTCTATTTTGGTTTATATATTTCTATTGACATGTTGGGGCTAGTGTTGATGTTTCTATGGATTCATTACTCATGTAGTTGGTTATTAGTAATAGAAGTCTTAGGGCAGACATTTTCTATGTTTCCTGGTTTCACATCACATGATTTGTGGTGCTCTATGCTTATTGCTTAGACACTTGGTGCGTAATTTCAATAGAATTGCAGTCCATGCATGCTCAAATAACTTTCCATTGTTCAAAAGTTTAACCCTTCATTATTCTTTGTATTTTTTTCGCTCTCTCTCTTCTTCTAGCAATCATGGTACTATTGTTTTGAAGCTGTACTCTTTGATCACTAGTTTATACTGTTTCCATGTCTTGTATTCTTGTTGAGGTTGCTGCCAAACTTCCTAGAAAGTAAAATAATCTTTATCATAGGCTTAAACCAGGGTACTGTTCATTGACCAATAAATAACCCCTAATTTCAGGTGAGAGTTTTTATGCCAATTTCAATCTTATGCTGATGAAGAAGATAGTTGAGCAGGTTGGCTAGAACCATAGAACCTCTTTCTTTGGAGGACTTTAAACACACTTCTATCTTGAATAAATTAAATGCCTCAAAGTTCAATTTTTAATGCTAGATTGAAAACCATTTATGATTTGCTATTCTCCACAAGAGAACATGCAATTAGCTACCTTTTGTCAGGAACTTTTTGCAGCAGATGAATCAGAATTTTTCTCAGGAACATGCTATTAGATGCTATATGTGTGGACATTCTAAATCTATGTCAAGTTTCTTCACCAAAAGTTGATTAACAGATGTAGCAATACTTGCCCTGACAGAGACGGAATAAACATTGATTATCAGTATTGAACCGACTGAAAATCAAATGAGCATTTTCAGTTATTTATGAAAATAAAAACTGAAATTCCATTAGTACACAGCAGAAGAAACTACAGAATTCCACCGCTCTGAGAGCAGAGTACATTGCCTAGTGGCAACAGCAAAATGGATTAGAATTTCTCTTTAAAAATAAGGAAATAAAGGCGTAGTACATCAATAGGAAATTAAACAAAATTATTTAGCATATCAATTACTTTTAGAATAATAATAACTAGGCAGTCCAGTACTCTAGTTAAAAGTTAATTTTCCTGCAATTTTTCCTAACCTCTCCCCTTGAACCTGTTAATGGAGAGATATTTCCCATATTTATCATTGACTTGGCAAACTGCTGAAAGAAAAGTTCATTGTTCTCTGCATATTTCTTTGCCAGTTCCATGGATGCTTGGTTCTTTGTCAGGAGAACTTGGTCAGAATTCAACAAGCCCTTTGAAGCCAATAAAATCTTGAAGTAACTGTTGTCAAACTTTGTTGGACTGACAAAGTCCAAGAAAAAAAGGTTTTGATCACCTCCTGATCTTGGGCATCGGCTGCGTAATTGTGCAGCATATGATTGATCTAGCGTGTAGTCAGGTTTCCCATTGCCTGATTGGTTGTACAGCCTCTGCCTGAAGCTGGTGCATCGAGCATTTCCGATTGTGTGGCTTCCTGCCAGAAATTCAAGAAACCTTCATCATGTTTGGCATTAGGATTAAAAAATAAAAAACAAAATACGAACTTTTAGCATGGGGCACCAAAAACAAAAATGTTATCAAACAGCCGAGTTTTTAACGGATGAAAGAATTGTTAACAGATTTATATTCTTGTTATTGGAAGAATTGTTAGCAGGAAAAAAAAAAGAGAACTGTTTGGTTACCTGATAGTGCTACAAGATCGACAACATTGAGGCCCTGAAGCTTGAATTTAGTAAGAATGGTTTGAAATGTGTTATTTGGAGCAGGAATGTTATTGTTAGAGCCACTCAAGCTTGCTCCTTTAGAGTCCTTTCTTCCCAGTGGGACTTCCCAGGTGGGTCCTCCAGACTGTTTATACACACAAAAAGAAAAAAAAAATTGTGAATTCAGGATTTTGGCTAGCCATACACAGGTCGAAGAATTAACACCTACAAGAACAGTGGAGTCTCTTGCAGCCAAGGCCAGAATATCAGCACAAGATACAGTTTGAGGACACTCTTTCTCTAGTGCAGATTTGATCTCATCGATCACTTCGAATCCTCGAGCTGAGTTTCTGTTTGGATTTGACCTCTTCTCACTGATTATGCTTCCACTATTGTCTAACAGTATTGATGCATCACAACCCTGCAATACAAGAGCTTTGTTAAAAAGTTACAAATGTTGTGTTTTCTAAACACTTTAAGCCAGCGGTCGGGAGCTAAAATATCAAATGCTAGCGTCTAACTACTTATCCAAATAGACCTCTGAGTTCTTACACTACGAATTAGACACTTGACCATCCAACTACTAGCCTAATGACAGAGCAGTTAACTATAAAAATAGTTAGAATGTAACAAACCTTGACAAAACAGTCGTGAAAATGAAGCCTAAGTAATGAGGCAGCCATACGAGCTTCTTTAGCTACAGCCTTGGCTACGACAGACTTGACTATTTGTTGAGCATTTGGGCAAGAATGGTCATAAAATTGTGGGTAAAGGTAACCACCATAAGTCTTTCCACAAACACAAAAAGGAGCAGCATAGGCAAGAACAACAAGAACTAAAAGAATGCCCATAGATTGAGCCATAATTGTCATTTCACTTCCAAGAACAAATTTCAAAAGTTGGTATGTTGAGAAATTAGAGGTTTTAAGGGGTATTTATAGAGGGAACTTATTAGTTGATACAGCCTTGAGATAAAGTAAGGGAGCAAAAGAGTTGGAGTTGGTAACTAACTAGTCTTTTGTATTTTTGTGTCAAAAGAAGAAAATAAAGATTGAAGTTGTTAGCTCACTACTAGCGTTGTTTTCAGTGTTAAAAAGTCTTGACTTCAAGTCTGAATCGGAGCCGAATTCACCAAGAAAAAGAGAGAGAGAGAGAGATTGGAGTTGTTAGACATATACTTGTTCTTTAGGCTGACTAGTTCATTTCAGGGTATATATATAGACAGTTGTTAGCCAATTACAAATTATACTTATTATTATAATGATGGTATCAAAATTTTTGTTAATGTATGACATAAAATGTTTTATATATCTTTTTATTATATTCATATGACTTAATTTCATTTATAATTACTGAATTTTTTTTAATAAATTGTAGTGTATTCACAAAATCTTAATTTGCATCATAGTTACTGAATTTGTTAATACACTCATAAAATTTCATTTTTTATCCATAAAATCATTTCACTTTGATTTTTATATAACTTTGATTTTTTTAGACATTTAGTCAATTTATATATATATATTAAAAGAATTTTAGTTGATTATCATGTAAAATATATTCTCAAAATTTATGAATAATAATTTTTAAAAATGAAGTGATTTTAATAATACAAATTGAAATTTAGCTAGTGACATATTAATGATAAGTTTGGATCTGGTAAGTGAAATTAATCCTTTCTTTAGGTTTCATTATGATTTGTCAAATATATTCTTAGGCCATTTAAGGCATGATCAGTTTAACCGAACCATCAGTTTCTATTTGAAATTGATGGTTTTGATTTAATAAAATGTTTATATCAAAATTATAATCGATTTTTACGATTTTAGTTTTAATTTAGAACCAACTAGTTTTGATTTTGGTTCCGGTTTGAAACTGATTTTTTTTATTATAGTCTAAAACTAGTTTTGAACCGATTACTTTATTATATTAATTTTGATTAAAAAATTAATATAACATAATGGAATAATTTAAAATAAAATTTTAATAAATAATGAAATTTATTAAAATATAATTGTATATTAAAAAAAAGCTTGCACTTAAAAAATTAACTTAATTCTTACGTTAATTTATTAAAATACAATTGTATAATCGGTTTAATCAAATTATCGGTTTCGGTTTGAAAACGGCAATTTTGGTTTTTAATAGAAATTAAAACTAAAACCAAATTTCTTATAATTTCAATTACAAACCGAAACCATAACCTAAAAACTATTTTGATTTCGCTTTTATTTAGCCTGTTTCGGTCCTGTTCAATGGTTCCAGTTTGATTTTAGTCACCCTAAAATAAAAGATGTTTAATATTCGAAATTTTTTTTTTTTAAATAAAGTTGTCTAATTTCTGACTTAGATATTCCATCCACACTAGTACCCCCCCAAAACTTTTAAAGTAAGGAATGTGCTTTAACTTCTTACATGTAAGTGTCTAATTAAACCTCTATTTTGATTACGACGTACTAATTATGGAATATTGCCTTGATTAGTGAAACTGGAGGGATTTTTCTTTGCTTGGAATCCTTCCTTTATTCAATATAAAATATCAATAGCATTAACTTATTTTAATCCTATCATTTCAACAACTTCCAAGGGTTAAGAATATCATAATTTCCCTCCCACAAGTGCATATAGAAAATAGATTTATAGGATTTGTTCATGACCCATTGGTTCAAATGAGTTGATTTCAATTAACGTATAATTTAATATGAAAATATAATATTTTGATCAAAACAAACAAATAAATAAAAGAATTGTAATGATCTTAATATCTCTCGTTCACATAAGCATAAATAAACACTGTTAATAATAAAATTATCAAAATTTTTAATAAATATGTAATAAGAGGCACCTATATGTAGGAGTGTAAATGAGTTAAACCGTTTGCGAGCGGCTTAGTGTTTGGCTCGATAAAAACTCGTTCGCATTCGATTCGTTTTATAAACGAGCTAAGTTTGAGCCTTACTTTAAAGCTCGATAAATAAACAAGCCAAGTTTGAGTAAAGTTAAACTCAACTCGATTAGGCTCGTGAACAGCTCGATTAGACTTGTGAACAGCTCGATTATAAGCTCGTGAACAGGCTCGCAAACAGCCCGATTAATAGGCTCGTGAACAACTTGATTATTATTATTATTATTAACTTAATAATATTGGCATTTCAAAAAATATATTTTAATACTTCTATAAAATTTTTGGTAATTCAATTTGATTAAAATATATATTCTCCTAATTAAAATAATATAATATTTTCTTATTATATAATCTAATATTCTAATATTTAAAATATTTTTTTATTAATTAATATCTTTGTAATACATGCGATACTCAATTTTATGATTAGATTTTTTTCACTAATTGGATGATTTTGCTTTTATGTTAATTTTAACTATTTTTGTTATAGTTATTTTATTAAAAATAAATATTTAGAAAGTTGAGTATTTTGATAAATTATAAATGAATTTCAAAACGAGTTGAATTCGAGTTTGAACTTAGCTCGATTGTAATTTATTAACGAGTCGAGTTCGAGCTCGATTCGAGCTTGAACGAGCCGAGCTTGAATATAATTTTCAAGCTCGAGTTCGAAAAAAAAATATCGAGTCAAGTCTGAATAAGCCAAAGTTCGACTCGGCTCGATTCGGTTTGAATTTTAGATCTTTTATATATAAAAAGAAAAATCAAAATTTTATATTTAGCTAGTTATCCGTTGACTTAATTAAGAACTTAATAATCTTATAAATTGAGAGTCTAAAAATGGGTCTATTAATTTCTCTAAAAAAGACAAGTATTGGTGAAAAATGTAGTCAAATTAGAAGTAGACTCACCTGCTCCATTGACAAATTGGACGATCTGAATATTATATTGACTCAAGGTTCCCAATAAAAGATAGTATCTGTAATTTGTGACTTTATGCATAAAGTTGAAAATTCACTTCCTTTTTCAACCTTCATTTACTAAGTAATTATATATTCATAAAAAAAAAAAAAAAAAAAAGGTAGACTATTCATTGTTGTTAATTCTTCTAGATATAATGTTTATGAACTAGCTTCAACCTTATTTTTTTTTTGTCAGATTAAAAGTTTCTCATTATATCATTTTTAAGGACTAAATATTAAAAATATGATACTAAAACTTTTTAAAAATTTAAATATATGAAATATTTATTAAATTCTTTTAAATTTTAAAGAGATCATAATCCTTCCATATTTTCATAAAGATCTGCCTCTAATTATAATTATGATCTTGATTGCTGCTTTAAAAACAAATTAATAATTGATTAAGAAAGTCTTACAAAGTTCTATTCTATATCAACTTTTTCTTTTTCTTTTTCTTTTTTAGTAATTGATCTTAA
>CATKHJ010447018.1:0-13422 GCA_949750685.1 Vernicia montana | reverse complement strand
AAATCTCTAAAACAAATCTCAAAAACCTGAAATCTAAATTCTAAAGTTACAAGTTTGAGCAAACAATTCCACAAATACAAAAGTTTAAGAAAAGTAGAATGATAAGGATTTTCTCTTAGGTGCTTGACTATTCCCTTAACTTTTCATTTTGATCATGCATTCATTTTCATGTTTTCTTTTCTATTAACTAAGGAGCCCGACTTGTTTGAATTGTCATACTAGCCTTTTGATGCGAAGGTAAAAATTTGTGATGCCGACCCCCGGTTACTCAGCTAGCATCACGAATCCAAATGGCTACTAGCCTTTTGACAAGAAGGGATTTTACGCTTAGTAGTATTCCTAATCATCATACTCAAAATTCAACATTTGGATTATCTTTTATACTTCTAATCTCTAGTATTTTCCCCATCATCGCACTCTTAACCTTCTAAACATCACCACTTAATCTTCCTAACCCTTCCATATTTAACCTTCGCTATAATACACCTCTATTAAAGCACCGCTCATCCTTCTTAACCTATCCCTTTCTAACCTTTCCAACCTTCTTAACCTGTCCAACAAACCTTTGCTCTAATATTACTCCTAATTTCGAGTATCATTCGAAAAATTCTTCTTATTAAACCTTTTGCTCTGATACCACATCTGTCACTAGGAGTGGGACACTACCACCGTCCTCCTTCATAAAGGGGTGGGACATTACCACCATCCTCCTTCATGAAGGGGTGGGACATTACCATCGTCCCCTTTCAAAGTGGCAACAAAGGGTACTTATCAAAGCACTCATGGTCGGGACTACACCACCATCCCCAAAAGCCCCTAGGCGAAGAGTTATGCTTCGCCACTGTTCACATGCGAGAGTTTCCAGGGACTAGATTAATTTTCTTTGCTCTGATACCACATCTGTCACGCCCCGTTGGTCATCATTTCTATTCGTCCTTGCCCGGCTTTAAATTGTTGTTCTATCCTCACTGACAAACTTCACTCCATATTATTTAACTTGCTGAGGCACGACGATCCTAAGGCATAGGAAAGCTTAAAGCCATCAAAAATCCATAAAACCTTTCTATACCCTGGATTCATGGAAACTTATCTTAACTAATTATGAGACTGCACCAATGTGTCCAATAGTGGGCTAATCCATACAAAACATTGTATATACAATCTAAACTTTAGAAAATCAAATCCCTTGGTTTATTCATTTAAATCACTTCATTACATAAATTTCATTACAGGTTACTGAGCTTACTAAGATGACACAACAACAACTATGACTTTTAGACCTATTACAATTAATACTTATGAATTTCTATTCTTAATTATTCTAACTCTAGCTTGAATACCTTCCTTGTCATAAATAGTTAAAGTTTCTTCGCTGAGGATAAGCGAAGAGTTATAGACTTCACTTCTAACTTCTCCAAGATTGCATCTGAAACCTTCTAATCTAAGCATGAAATCCACAAATGATATGGTAAGTCATCAACTCAATAAAATCATAGAAATGCATACTAAATAGAAGTTTCATGAAAATAAATAGTTATATAACGATTAGAATTCAAAACGAACAAGAATCAATATGTCGAAGAGACAATAATATTAAGTGAACAGTAGGGATTCAACATAATAAGAAAAAAGCATTTTCATAGGTGTCGAAGACAATAAACATTAAGAATTTCATATAAACATTCTGACAAAAACATACATTTATAAGCTCGGATTTATCATAACCACATTACAGCGAGCCTCACATCATTAACTATCAGAGATCTAATGGTGGGATGAATCACTAACACATAATTCTTAGCAATTAGTAGCATTATAATGCCATCGCGGTATAAACATATCATAACCATCGAAGGCACTAATGAGCAAACCCAGATTCTCTCCGTCACTATCAAGGGCTGCTATATACCCTAGAAACACCTTCGCATGCCTGCGAGGATACATCTGACTTAGTTTATAGACCCGATAAGTCAAGTCACATATGCATATGGTCTATGATTTCCCTCATTAGTTGGGCATTCTGTCAATTTATAATCAATAGATTTGCAATATCTTTAAGAATGACTTTTTATTTCAACATAAGGTCAGAACAAATGGCTTCATCAAACGCAAATATATTGGCTTCGACCCAAATGGCCTTATTTTCATAATGAAGGCTTCAACCCAAATAGCTTTGTCGATTTCACTTTTTGATAGAACTTACAAATAAAATACAATATTGAGTTACCTAGCGAAGGTGATGGTAAAAATACTAATGAAAGTAATAAAACAAATGTTTAGATTAGCAAAGGAATGAAATTCAACGAAAATACAATAGGAAATTTCATCATATTGTTCATGCATTCCATAATACCTCACAAAATTTCCACCTTTAGCCAAGATGTTTGCTCGTTAGAAGAATCTTCATCAACTAAACCTTTAGGATTATTCTTAATAATCCCTGATCATTCCTTGGCTCGACATATATCATCCTTAGGCTCACCGAATCCATAAGCCTACCATTTAGATCCACCTAGAGATCTTCTAAGAAAACTGGAAAAATCATCTACCATTTAGATCTTGGATTTCATCTGTCGATTAGTTATCCTCTTTTAAAGAAAAGGTTTGATGGAAGAATTTTGGGTTTAGATCTGGATTCTAATGAGTTTTAGAGAAAAACCCAAAAGAAATAATAATGGCGTACGTTATGAAATGACATAAAGCTGGTCAACAGTCATTTATAGAAAAGACAAGACACGTAGGTAAAGAAAATTTTGATTGGAAAGGTAACTTTTTCTTGGAAAGTAAAATTGTCATAAAATTCTGGGAAAATTATTAGTGGTAGATGAATTTCCACCCTAACCACACATAATAAAATATCTAACTCCATTATCACCTTACACTAGGCAAGTACGAACCCACCAGTTCGCCTCAGAACATATAATGATATTTAAGCCCTATCATTGAATCCACAGCTTGTCCTTGTTCTACTCAACTTAGACTTACCCAATTCCCTTCGTAAATCTATAAACATCTTTGGCCTTGACTCCTTTGGATTCTCACATACACTTCGCTCACCGAACCGAACCGAACCCATCTGTTCGTTCACTGATGTTTAATCCTATGCTCATCTTCTTTCATATGAAATCCATCTATCCTATTAAAATTCTTTATCAATTAACTCGTACATATTCCCCTTCATGTCATGTCTCACATCATTTCTATCATCTCCAATACAGCCTCTTATCGTTTCCCTCATAATACCTTGCCTCATTTATAAGATCTAGCCTCGTCTCTATTGCTCATTCTTACTAAATTCTACTTTTATCATCAACCTTATCATTGACCATCAAGACTCTAATTTCTCCTTCGTCACTAGACTCCATCCTCGGTGTCAGTTACTCGCTTAGATAGGGATCCTTTCATCTTCATTTCTCTTTTCTCCTTAACTTAAATCACAGCCTAACGGAACTCACTAACCATCCCTTCATCCTAATGTCTCTTTCACTCATCCTTAGGTGTTCATTATAGATATCTAATATCTAAGGTATCACATGATGCAAGTGAGCTTCATTTTTCAATTTTTGATTTCTTTTTATTATTATTATTTATTTTCAAAAATAATTTTTCTTTTATGATATTAAAAATAATATAATATTAATATTTTTTTTTTGTTTGCTTTAAAAATTAAATTTATTAACCTTAATTCCTTGCAAAATTAACAACAAAGTTAGTATAATTAAGAAATAAATTTAAATTCTCGATGAAAAGAGAAGAAGAATGGGAAAAAAAATTTATATAGGAAAGAGAAGCCAACAGTAATATTTAGGTTATTTTATTATTATTTAAGTCTGATTTGAACTATAAAATAGGTCCCACAAACAGCAAAGAGAGCAAAAAGAAGGAATCATTAACTATTGGGGCGAGATAACAGTAATTTACTAATTTTTGACATCAGGGTCATTTTTGTCTCAAAAAGAAACATAAAGGGGCAATGTGCTTCATGGGGTAAATATTGTGGTCAAATTTGTACATTTCACCTATATAATATAGATACAGACTAATATACTAAAATGTCATTATTTAATAGTGAAAATATATTTTTTTTTTCAAAACAAAAGTGAATATTATTTCAAGTTAGCAACTTATGTTTTCCTATTTTTTGTCTTCTCATTTCAAAGGAAATTATGTAGAAGTTTTACATAATTATTATAAAACTTTACGGCTAGAAATTGATCCTTATGATTGAAAATATTTTTAAAAAATAGTGAAAAAAAATTAGTTTTTAATATTAGGAATGAAATACAAAAGAAAATAAACATTTAATAATGAGTTTTTATTCAATAGTAATGGAGTCATCTTTAAGGTTGAAAGTTCTCGAATTAGAATCTTAGATAGAGTCAAATTCACCAAATAAAAAAAAATGATAAGGAATATATCTTGCATATCTTAATGGACAAGAGACAAAAGCCCACTCAGACTAAGGCTAAGACTAACAAGCTCCAGTAGCTAAGGTCAGCAGGCCCAAGTCAAACGTATACCTCATAAGCTTGTAATTACCTCAACAATAAGCAATTCACTAGAACCCAACTCATTAATCCACTTCCTTGCCTTGCCAATGGATGACCTTGCAGCTCACCCCTCTCTAAAATAAGGTCACTAGAACACCTCCTTCAGGCACAAGGGACATAATCCTAACACAAATGGGAAACATGGAAGTGGTCAAATAGGCACAAGGCTCAAGAATCGACAACTGAACTTGCCAATAAGCAATCTCTACTATGCATCCACAATATGACATGACCCTAATCCTCTCTCTCAAATGCCACCATGCGGCACCAAAGACAACAATCCCAAGACAAGGGAAGAGAAGATATAAACCGAAGCTTTTATTACTTCAAGGGAGAGCACAGAAAAAAATAGCAGTAAGCTTCTTCCTCATACTCTTACCTAGAGAAAGATAATGTATATCTTTTGTCTTAGGTCCAAAAAATGCATAAGTCACTGACTTAAACATTGGAAGGCCTTTCTAAGTAAGAGGTTTGGCCCTCTAACACTTTATGAGCTTGTGTTGCAGGATTGAGCCCATGAAGTGCATCTCAAGTCCAAAAAGAAAGTCTCATCTCCTTCATCAAATAAGACTTAAAGCCTTATCAAAATGGTGTCATCTATGGGGATGACAGTTTCGTCCCATGGTTTGAGGCTAAAATGGGAGAAGTTGGTAAGAAAAGCAAGAGAACAAATTATCATCCCTCGGTGAAACTCATTAGGACAAGTAATAAGGGACACCGTAAAGGTTAGAATGAAGCTCCCTCATCTCAAGTTGTAAAGGATTCTTCCTTGTTGGTAGAGAACGGACATATTCGATTGGCAAGTTTCTGTCATACACTATTGTTAAGACACTAAGAAATGGCATATGTCAAAGCAACAACCCATGAACAAAAAGCTCAATCGTGAGATATTATGAGCCAAAGGAAAAAAGAGGAGAGGTGAATGAGCCCCCACTTGTATGGGGAACCACGATCAGAATAGGCCAACCAAAGAGAAAATCTTGGAAAAGGAAAAATCCAAGGAGGATAAGAAAGCAACTGATCATGGATGGTTCCGTTGGAGTAACACGTCCTATATGAGGGGCCAAAGCTCGAGAATCCCACAAATGCTTATAAAATGGGAACGTAAAGCTAGAAGACACCATGCAAAGTGTCATCAAGATCAACCAAGACAAGCAAACACAAAAACTTTCAACATCCAAAAATTATCATGCACTAGAAAGTAATGAAAAAGATTTTTCTTAGAAAGTGTTGGTGATGATTTACTTGTGAGAAAGCTGTAAAAACCTAATGAACTATAGGAAAAAGACTTAGTGAACTCTAGGCACATAAAAGATATTGTGAGAGATATAAAAGACCTAGTACTCTAGGTATACAAAAGATCTCATGAGAGAGGCACTAAAGACTTAGTGAACTCTAGGTAAAAGATTTGGTGCACTTCAGGCACATAAAAGATTTCATCTAGCAAGACAACAACCTAGTAAACTCTAAACGAAAGACTTAGTGAACTTTAGGCACAACAAAGACCTCATCTAATGAGGCACCAAAGACCTAATGAACTTTAGGCATACAAAAAACCTCACACCGTGAGGCACCAACGAAGACCTCACATGATGAGGCACCTAGTAAGACCTCACACCACGAGGCACCAGAAAAGTCCATACTTGATAAGGCACTCAAAAAAAAACCTTGCACGACGAGGCACCCAACAAAGACCTCTCACGAAAAGGCATCAAAAAATATCTCATACAATCTTGCAATAAGACATCACATAAAGAGGCACCTAACAAGACATTGCACGATGAGGCACCTAATAAGACCTCACATTATAAGGCTTTTAATCAGACCTCGCATAACAAGGCACCTTATAAGACCTCACATGATGAGACTTCTTATAAGACCTCGCATAATAAGGCACCTAACAAAGATCTCATCCAGTGA
Source organism: Vernicia montana (assembly GCA_949750685.1). NCBI lineage: Eukaryota > Viridiplantae > Streptophyta > Magnoliopsida > Malpighiales > Euphorbiaceae > Vernicia > Vernicia montana. The sequence goes on along the minus strand of CATKHJ010447018.1, from coordinate 6,952 downwards.
GGCACCAAAGACTTAATAAACTCTATAAACTCAAAGACCTCGTGCAGCGAGGCACAAAAGACCTAGTGAACTCCATACATATAAAAACCTCATCCAGTGAGGCACCAATGAACTGTTGGGTAAAATACTTGGTGATATCCAGACATACAAAATACCTCGCACCATGAGGCACCACCAAGACCTCTCATGAGGAGGCAACAAGGAAGACCTCGCATGATGAGGCACCGAACAAGACCTTGCAATGCGAGGCACTAGATAAGACCTCACTTGATGAGGCACCTAAAAAGACCTTACATGAAGAGGTGTAAAGCAAAGAACTTTCATGAGGAGGCACAAAAAAATACCTCTCCTAAAGAGGCTCCTAACAAAGACCTTACACTGTGAGGCATTAGACAAGACCTCGCATGACAAGGTACATGAAAGGACCTCTCCTAATGAGGCACCTAACAAAGACTTCGCATTATAAGGTTCTGACATAGACCTCACATGATGAGGCACCCAATAAGACCTTGCATGGCGAGGCACCAGACAAGACCTCACTTGATAAGAACTAAAAAAAGACCTCACATGATGAGGCATTAAGCAAAGACCTCACATGACGAGGTACACGAAAAGACCTCGCATGATGAGGCACCCAACAAGACCTTGCATAGTGAGGCATAAGACAAGTCCTCACTTGATGAGGCACTTAAAAAATACCTCGTACAATGAGGAACTCTGCGAAGACCTCTAATGAAGAGGCATCTAAAAAGACCTCGCATGATGAGGCACTTAGACCTTTCTCATAAAGGCACTCACATGACCTCAACTGATGAGGCACCCTTAATAGATACCTCGCAAGATAAGGCACTAAGCTAAGATCTCTCATATAAAGGTACATAATAAGACCTCATTTGATGAGGCACAAAAGAAAAGACCTCACACCATAAGGCACTCGGAAAGACCTTACAAAAGTAAGGTAGTCAGACATATAAAAGACCTCTCTTAGCAAGGCACTTAAGACCTTCTAAAAAATAATAGGAGATGAAATTAAGCATAAGGTAGAAATATCCTTCAACGATTAAAGCTAAATGGCCTAGAAAAGTTGAGTAATGTGGCTCGCCCAAAATAATCTCACCAATAAGACTTTAGTATGATGAGAAAATAAATCTTCATTAGTCAGAATAAGATAAGTAAGTGATCTAACATATTAAAGCTTACAAGCATTTCATTGTTTATGAATTAGCTTATGAAAAATTAGCAGCTTTGTGCAAGTCAAAACATGTTATTTCCAAATGGCATGTTAAAAAAACAAGCAGACAAAAGCTATAACCAATTCAAGAAAGAGTGAATTTCATATAAAATAAAGGCAAAACGTCTTACTAAAAGAATTTTTCATATTTTATACAAATTTTTCAAATTTTTACAAGCATTATATATAAGAGACTATTGCAGAAGTCCTATTGTTTTGAAGACTTCCTATATCAAAAAGGTATTTTAGCGCAATAATTTTTACACAAAAAGATCCCTTTAAAAGTTCGTTTGGGTCGAAGAGCTGCCTTATACAAGAGAAAAGGGAAAATCACATAGTAGCTACAATTATACTAGACCCGAAAAGATTGAGGCTAAATGAGTAGCCAACATCTACCAATTGGACAAGCAGGCCAGCACACCACCTAAACCCACCCATTTGATGACAATGGCTTCCTTACCCAAGAAATGACTCAAAGTATAAAGCACGTTAAGGGGGGAAACCATTTTCATTGGGTTAATTCAGGGGGAGATCAGTTTCGCTGTAGAAACACCACGCAAGAAATTGCAAAAGAAGCCCAACTCTCTCAAATGATCCCAGAAAGCATTCCATATAAGCTCAAAGTGTCCACTAATCATGGTTCTAAGTTAAGCGAAAGAAGCACACATTTATATCCAATGGGAGAACAGAAAAATCCTATAGGTATTAAAATTAAGGGAAGCAAAGATTAGGACTCTCCAAAAAATATAAACAAAAGGTTAAAGTTATAAAAAAGGGTTCAAAGAAGATCTTTGAACAAAGAAAGACTCTAGGAAAGACATCATTTAAAGACAAAAGATAATCAGAGGACAGAGAAAAATAATGATATTTTCTAGTTTAAATAATCCCCTAAAAAAGATCTTTGAAGATCCTAAGTCTATATGTTTTTATTGCCTAAGGGTTAACCACATCCAATGCAACTTTAAAGCACTAATAATCACCTCTGAAGCCCAAAGATGAAAGAACGCAATTTCTAAAAACAACTACATTAATGATCACTTGAAACAATTTAATTCACACCACATAAGAAAAAGCAATCATATGACATCAACCCAGCTCGCCCTGGCAAGCCAGTCACTGCCTCAAGATGGGACATTTCATGAGCCAACCTCAATGAAGCATATCAACTCCCAAAAGAACTCCGACAGATATACTCCTTGTTGCTGCAAACTCCTTTACTCGCCCCAATAAAGTAGGAAGCCTCTGATAAGAAATAAATCTTACACCTCTTAATGGGCTAGAAATAAAAAAAAAAAAAAAGTCAACTTATAATAAGACTAAGACCAATAGGCCCCAGTAGCTAAGGTTAGCATGCCTAAGTCAAACTTGAAGGTCCAAGTGTACCTCGTAAGCCAACAATCACCTCAGCAACGGGCAGTTTGTTAGAGCCCAACTCGCCAAGTTCCCTACTTCACCTCGCTAACAAGTGATCTTGTAGCTCAAACCTCTCTAAAGGAAGGCCGATATAACATATCCTTCAGGCACTTCCCATGTACATGAGACATAATCCTTGACATAAATGAAAAATAGGGAAAGGGTGAAATAGGCAATAGGCTTAAGAGCTGACAGTCGAACCTGCCAACACACAATCTCTATTACGCCATTCATAGTATGACGTGAATCTAATCCTCTCTCTCATATGCCACCATGTGGCACTAAAGAATATAATCTCAAGACAAGGGAAGGGAAGATATAGGCTGAAACTTCCATTATTTCAAGGGAGAGCTCACAGAAAAAGGGCAACAAGTTTTTTCCTCATACTCTTACCCAGAGAAATATAATTCCTATCTTCTATCTTAACTTTAAAAAAATGCAAAAATCACTAATTTAATTATTGGAGGACCTTTTGGCTTGATTTTCTTACGCTTTATGAACCTGTGTTGCAAGATCGAACCCATGAAGAACAATCTCAGGCCTAAGAAGAAAGCCTCACTTTCTTCATCAGATGAGGCCTAAAGCCCCATCTAAATATCATTTTTTTTTCCTATTTTATATAGTATCTATAGAAAATTATTCTCTTAGATTTCTTTCTTTTTTATCTCATATCACAGCCCAATTTCGCAACTGTGATGATCATAGGGCATAGGTAGGCATAAGATCACCGAAAACCCATAGAACTCATCTATAAACATAATACTCATGGCCTCATAACAACTAACACATACACATCCCCAAGATTAGAACCTGAACACATACACATACTCATAATCTCATCCACATATATGTACATATAAGCTCATAAGTCTCACATTAACTTAAATATGACTCATTTATAGTATCATCATATATTGCCCATAGGCCAAAAGAATAACTCTCTCTTACACACATGAAGCGCTACAATACTACAATTACAAATACAATAATAAAGATAAATTACATTGATCAAATGGGTTCTTTAGGAAGGAAAAATGTCTAAAGAACCAAGTTGATAAACTTCTAATCTCCTAAAAAATGGAATCACTAATGAGATAAAACAGTGAGTAAAGAATATACCACTATAGTTGTGAGGCTAGGTAATTCAAAGCAAGCTCATAAGGATGGTAGGGTTCATATCTTGTCAAATGACTTATATATTTACAAGTGGGTTCATATAGTTCAAATGAATCAAATGGTAGATTAATATAAGAATATATATACACATAACTCATGAAAGAAGTCATACCTCATAGTTAAATGAAAATAGAAATCATCCACATGAAAGATTTAGGAGTAGAGGCACTTTATTAGCATTCTCCCCATATTAAATAAGAGTAGAGGCTAGGTAGGCATACTCTTCCACATGAATATATGAAACTGATCGGGTTTCACATCTAGGATGATTTACCCTTCCTAGATAGGGGGTAGGATATTATACCATATCTATCGGGTTACAATGTACACAATGTCTGATGATTAACTCTCATTAGTCAGGGATTTCTAAACCATTTAACACATGCCATCTCATGAAAGAAATTTAAAGATTCACATAGTTCAAATGATATTCTTAGGGTTCACATAATCACATAACATTTGAGAATTTACTAATAAAAGAAATTGGGTTCACATGATTCAAATGGGTTCATTTACATATAATTTCACATAGTAGATTATCAATAACTAAGCTTTAAGCCTTAGGATAACAAATACAAATATAATAATATATTTTCTACTCACCTTAACAAAACAAAAATGCTCTATTATCTCTTAGAAGACTCCCAATCACATCAAACAATGGGGCTACAACCCTCATGATCCCCTTGATGACTTCTAGGAGGAACTATTTACATTAACACATAATAGCAAACAAATAGATGAATTCATATTCTTAATCATCATATACAAACTAATCTCATGACTTTTCATCCTATTCCCTCCCTAAACATAGACTCATAACAAGAAAGAAAAAGAATATAAAGGAAACTTAGAATCCTAACTTACCTCTTCAATAAATGCTTTAAGAATGGAAGAAAGGATGACTCCAACAACCTTAGATCCTTTAATTGATGTAATAACTAAAGTCTTTAACACTAAATATGGGTGGGCAGGGTGTTTCTCTTGAACTTTTAGGGTTAAGGATGAGTAAATGGCTTAAATAAACTGATTTGGGGCTTAAATCTTTTTATATAGCCCTTCAATTATGCTTAGACCTAACATGTGTGAACTCTCAATTTTGCACCTCCAAAATTATTTCTAAACTCTCCAAAACTAACTGAAATATTTTTCTATCCAAACTGACACTTTTTCAATCCTGATCGAACTTTCTGTACCAGACAGCACTTTTTCAAAACTGACCAAATTTTTCTCAAAATTGACTGCTAAATTGTTCGATAATTAATTTCGGATCCACAGCCATTTATCGGTAATTTTTCAGAATCCCGGAAGCCTCGAAAACTGACTCGGATGTCCTAAAAACTAAAAAAATCTTCTGCCGCTGAGCAGCCTGGCATCGCCAGAGAGCCAAAAAAAGACACCAGTCCCCCTGGCGGTGCCGTCAGAACCTCAATTTTCGTGCCCATACCTGCACCTCAAATTGACCATTTTACCCTTTCAGCCTAATTTTTCAAACTAAAAGGCTCTACCCTTTTGGTCTTTTCACTCTTTCACTACCCAAAATACCCCCACCTTATTTTTCCTATAAATTCCCCCTCCATTTTCCCTTTCAATTCATCCCTTGAGCACTTGTTGATAGCTATCCATTTGCTCTCTCTTCTCTCTCTCTCTCTAGTTATTTTTCCCACACTCATTTTAATTAATCACCCTAATTAATTAAAATTAATTAATTAAGTTCTTTTTAATTAATTAATCTTCAACTCATTTTGATTAATTAATCACTTTAATTAATTTATCTTTTTAATTAATTAAAATTAGGTAATTAAGCAACCATATTATCAAACTAATCTCCTTTTTTTCAAAAATCCAACATTCTATCCTCGTTTTCTTTCTTGAAAACGGAACTCCGATCCGACAAAATCACTCTCCCACCACACAAACCCAAAAAGAAGGTATAATTTCTTACCCTCTCTTAAACCCCAAATCAAATCAATCCAATCAAATCTGACTGATCCTTAAACCCCTCCACTTTACCGTGAAATGAACTACGTGGGTTTTGATCCTCATTCAATGGGGTACGTAGGCACGCTTGAAATTTAAATCCAAGTCTCAAATCCAAATCCAAATCCCAATCAATTCCCTTCCCCTTTTATTTTTTCCATTGTACATTGTAAAGTGTTAATTAATTTTATTAGTTAATTTAATTATTTTGAAGTAAAGGAGTGATCTTGTGATTTCTCTAGTACCCATAAGGGTTAGAGGAAATACTCTCCTTTGCTTGTGGATGTTTAAATATTTACTCTTTATTTTCCCACGCACTCATAATTATGTCATGATCATGCAATCGTCATTAATACTTGTCATTCATGAAATCAATTTTCAAAGTCAAATCAAACTTAAAAGCCAAATTAAGATTATTTTAAAACCAAAAACCTAGTCCCCGAGCTCAACTTGGTTTGAAAACTAGTGACTTTATCCTTGGGTAAATTAATCAAAGATTAATGAATTGGAGTCAGCTTTGGGTTTTTTCCTTAATTTTTCCATTAAAATAAATTAGGGTGGCGACTCTCGAATCATTTCAAAAATTAAATCAATTTTCTGAGGTGATAGCCGCTTCCAATCGTGAGCACTGAAACTCGTACCTAAACTCTCTTGAAAATCGCTTGCCTTTCCTTAAGGCAAAAAATTTCAATTTTTTCCGGAGCGAGGGGAGGAGCATTCGGGCGAGGCCTCACAGTTAGCGACTCCGCTGGGGACTAATTGCCATCCTTTTTCAATAAAAGGAAAGCAAATAAAGAGGATTACTATTTGGTTTGAAGTCTTTCAAAATAATCTCCATTTGGCACTTGAGTTTAATTTGACTTGTTGCCCAATAAGAACCAAGAAGGGGGGTTGAATTGGTGGGTAATTAAAAATTTAATTAAGCAAGAGGGAAAGAAGGAGAATAAACACAAAGATTTATAGTGGTTCAGATTATAACCAATCCTACATCCACTCTCCAATCAACAATTAGGTATTTCACTATCTATGGAGTTTTGACAAGTTCACTCCCAACTTAGTGTTTTCAAGCTCACACCAAACTTTAACAAGTGTTTTCAAAGGCTCACACTAAAAACCTCACAAGTGTTTTCTCTTAGGCTAACACTCAAACCC
>CATKHJ010446936.1:0-18966 GCA_949750685.1 Vernicia montana | reverse complement strand
TTTAAATTAAACTCCCTGAAATTTAAACCCGGCCGGCCCCCCCCCCCCCCCCCCCCCCCCCCCGAAAGGGAACTCCGATCCGGTAAAACCCTTCATCCACACATCTCAAAAAAGAAGGTATAATCTCTTACCCTCACTCAAACCTCAAACCAAATCAAACCATTCAAATATGATCGATCCTTAAACCCTTCCACCTCACAATGGAATAAACTACGTGGGTTTTGATCCTCATTCAATGGAGTACGTAGGCAAGTTTGTAATCTAAATCCAAATCTCAAATAATCCACTTCCCCTTTTATTTTAAATTGTGCTCTCTTGTAAATTTTAATTATTGCAAATATTTAATGAGCGATTTTGTGGTTCTCCTAGAATCCATAAGGATTAGAGAGAACACTCTCCTTAGCTTATAAATACTTTCAATTACTTGGTCTTTATTTCTTTTCATACATTTATAATTATGTCATGTTCATGCATTATAACTGTCATTAATTACTTGTCATCCATGAAATCAATTTTCAAAGTCAAATCAAATTTAAGAGTCAAATTGAGATTATTTTAAAATAAAAATTTAGTCCCCGAGCTCAACCTGATTCGAAGACTAGTGATTTTATCCTTGTATAAATTAATCAAAAATTAATAAATTGGAGTCAAATTGAGTTTTTTCCTTAATCTTCCCATTTAAATAAATTAGGGTGGCGACTCCTGAGTCCTTTTCAAAAAATCAAATTAATTTTCTGAGGCGATAGCCGCTTTCAATCGTGAGCATCGAAACTTGTACCTAACCTCCCTTAAAAATAGCTTAGCCTTTCCTTAAGGCATCATTTTCCCGAGCAAGGGGAAGGGCGTTCGGGCGAGGCCTTACAATCGCATCTTCTACTTGAAGTCGTTTCCATTTGATCAAGCTTTCTTCAATAATTATGGACCCCTTTTTGACCCAACAGGTGTCTAATATTTCCTCTGGTTCCATAATCATCTCACCATTGTCATCCATTAGAGGTAATTCAGTACTAGCAGCAATTTGGTCACCCAATTTCTTTTTGAGAAGAGACATATGAAAGACCGAGTGAATACGAGAACCTTGTTGTAGCTTTAGTTTGTAGGCCACCTATCCCAGTTTTTATTCAATCTAATATGGACCATAGTACATGCATGCAAGCTTTTAATAGGCTCTTTTAAACACCGATTGTTGGCGGTAAGGATGAAGCTTCAAAAATGCAAAGTCCCCTACTTGGTACTCGATGTCACTGCGTTTGGAATCTGCTTGTTGCTTCATTCTATTGTTTGCTACATGTAAATTATCTTTAAGCTGTCATAGCAAGGCATATTAAGAAGCTAAGCTTTGGTCGAATTCATTTACTGGACAAGAGCCTTCATGATAATGCGGAATTGTCGGTGGTGGCCTTCCATATAAAACTTGGAAGGGAGTCATTCATGTAGACGCATGATAAGAAGTATTGTACTAAAACTCAACCCATGGAAGGAAAGAATGCCACTTATGGAGTTGTTGGTAAGCAAAGCAACGAAGATATTGTTCAATGCAATGATTGACCACCTTTGTTTGGCCATTTGTTTCTAGGTGGTAGGTGGATCTCATTTTTAGTTGTGAGCCCGACATGTCAAAAAATTATCGCCAAAAATGACTGATGAAAATCGGATATCTATCACTTATGATGGACCTAGGCATACCATGAAGCTTCACTACTCCTTTAATGAAATTTTTTGCTACCACCTTTGCTGTATATGGATGAGAGAAAGCAAAAAAATGTGCATATTTGCTCAGCCTTTCAACTACAACAAGAATTGAATCTTTACTATGTGAGGGTGGAAGGCCTTCGATGAAGTCCACAATGACATCATCCCATACTTGACAAGGAATTGGAAGTGGTTGTAGAAGCCCAGCAAGTGACAAAGTTTCAGTCTTAGTTTGTTGGCACACATCGCAAGGGGCGACATAATTCTTCATTATTTTTTGCATAGATGGCCAATAAAAATGTTGTGCTAGCCTCTTGTAAGTTCTCAATACACCTGAATGCCCCCCAATTTGAGAATCTTGGAATTCCCGCAAGAGTTGCTAGATGATGTGTGAATGAGGAGCCACATGATGTGTGAATGAGGAGCCACTACCACTCTGTTTTTTTAACAGACTAACCCATTGTGCCAGTTTTAAGAAAAGCCTGCATTTTCAGATGCTTGTTTGCCAATTTTTTTGCATATAAGAATCTGTCACATCCCACTTTTTGGGATATGACGGTCCTAGGGCATGGGTAAGCCTAAGACCCTCGAAAATCCGTAGAACTCGACTACATTGGAAAACCAGTATAATCTCGACAGCATACCGGCAGTATATACCACTTTTCCAGGATACGAAACCTGCAAATAAATTACACTTCAAATAATTTTCCTCCTTTATATCCCCAACTTCACAATCAATACAAATCCTCCCAATATTTTTCTCATATAAACTGATTTATTTTCAAGGTCAATCTCATACATCAATAATTGACTACATATTTATACAAATTAGTTATATTAAATTATCCACTAGCATCATTATATATACTAAATAATTTACACCACTAAATTCAGAAACTTAGGTATCATGGAGCATCTAGATATCACACTAATTTCAATTACATATGTTTTCTTACCACTAGTTATTCAATTATCAGAACGTAATATATTTTCTTTAATATATTTCCTTTACATTGACTCTTAGCTTCAAGCGAATAATGAAACTTGAGCTGCACTGATTAATCACTAGTCCTGTAAAAAAAAATAGGGAGGGGAATGAGATAAAATTCCAGTGAATACACACTAAATTGGCATGCACATTGGTTAGGTATCAATTAGGTTTGCATGACTAATAAAGAAATCAATGTATGATATAGGTGCAATGATGATTTCACATTGGAGGTACAACAAAAATTATAATCAATATAATGTGAATAAATTCACATATCTCATGTAATGTAGTACTGCGAGGCCCACAGATTTCATGTTATATATTAAGGTACAAGGTTAGCTAAACATTATGGCTAAGGCGTTCAAATACCTCCTAGCAAGGTTTAAATTCACTGTACACAGAGTCCGGTGATCCCCTTACCAGAAAAAGGAAATTTCTGCTGTGGCAACATAATTCATCTATATCAATTTGGTATGTCAACATTGTACAATTGGCAAAATTAGGGATTAAATTTAGCAATGTTAAACAATTATCGAGTACCATTATTTATCAATGTAATTAGGGTTGGATTTCAATGAATGGTAGATGTGGTTCATCATGGATAATCAAAGAACAATTAAAATCGAGGATACAATGGAAGCAATGTACAAGCAATATACATAATAGCTTAGTATGTACTCACATTTCCAATTGCTTTCTTTAATAATTTTATATCGTTAAATATTTGGATTCTCTTCCCTTTTTAAATTTTCTACTCCAATATGGTCCTCTAACACTTCCACACATAATATGCACATGTATTAGGTTTAAATTCCTATAAACAAATTCATTACAATATAAAAATTAAAGAATCGGTTTATTAATTGTAATCTAGTCAGTCCCCTTTTTACTAACATAACTTCAGCTATATCATCTTGATTGTCCTGATTCTAAATACATTGAAATATTAATACATTTATCTCCAACATATCCAAAATTCAACCCATTTTAACTTCTGTAGCTTCTAGGGTGACTTTCCAAACTTTGCCCTAATTCTGTTGCCTAGGTTCTCTGAGCTCTCCAAATTGTTTTTAGCGTACCTCAATATAAAAAATTCCAATTGATGTAATACTTTTTCAGGGTGAAACTATACTCACAGGGGTAAAATTTATTAGTTTTGACCTTGAACTAATTTTGTCCCCAAGGCCCTCAAATTTAAGGTTGAATATCACAATTTCTATCAGTCGGAGCACCCTGCAACAACTACTTAGTCTCCCTATATCTACTAACCTACTAAGAGTATTTCTAGGAAATATTTGTAGATGTTATATGGCATATGAATCTTCATTTATTATATTTTATTCATCTCCAAATTCTCATCCTAGGGTACTCAAATCTAGCCTCCAACTTCCTGAAATCTCAGGGTAGTATGCAAATAGGCAGTTCTATTATCCCTCCAATATCTCTAAAATTATCAAGAATTGACTTAAAATTCCTTATATAGAAATAAAATAAATACATCATGTTACAACTTTAATGTTTTGGTCTTTTCCAAATTAGTTCTCAAAGAGGTCCAATTGCCTCTCTCAATTTCTAGCACTATAGTCTGACCTGCATGCAGGGCAGTCTCACTTCCATTCCCATAACTCCCAACGTGTTGTGAATTAAATCATGAAATTTTCCAGTCATCAAACTCAAATTATAAGCTTAAAATTTTCTGTTTGGTCCATGCTAAAATTCGGGCTCTATCATTCTTCAAATGGAGCCTCAAATTCCAGCATTTTGGCCTTCTCACCAAACCCTAACCATCTTCCTCCTTTCACACTTCCACCAAATTTCCTTGCTGATACACCTTCAAATGAACCTTTTCTTCCTTAATCTAATCCTCTTCTCCAACTCAATCCATCATCAACCAACCTAACAAAACCAATAAACAAACTAACAAAATACAGCACAATCACAATAAGCTCAAGATTAATAAGTATAATATGATTCTTAACTTATATGAGCTAGGTTTGAGTTGTCCTTTAAATTTTTTTTCTTTTTCTTCCTCTCCTCCTTACATTTTTCTTCTTTCCTTTGGCTGCTTACTCTCCCTTCTTTCTCCTTTCCTCAGTAAATTTTTTTGAGAAGTAAAGAAGATGAGCTTATCTTCTCATCTTCACCTATTTATATTTATATATTTTTTATTTTATTTAATTCACATGCAATTTTGGCCCAATCCCTATCCTCCACTTTTCCATCAGATTTTCTGGCCATTTTTTTTTATTTTTTATTTAGTCAACTTATAATGTCATCATTTCTTAATTTTTACAATATTGCCATTTTTAATCCTTAATTACTTTATTATTGTCTAATATTATTTTTAATTATTAATTTAGGTTTCTAATATTACTTTTACTCATTTTCCTATCAATATTTCCTAGGTTAGAATTTTCTAAAATTTCAAAAATTGAAATTCGTCGGTTATGCGCATAGCATACCGATTTTACTTAGATATTTTCTATGCTTAACTTCAACTTCATTTTCTAGTTTTTTCACTTCTAACATCCTCATATTTTCCTAAATTATCCAAATAAAATATAAAAATCTATTATGGGGTTGGAATTTTCCAATTCACTCTAAAGGCCTTGATTTCTAAACTTGTATCCTTTTTAGAACTTTGGTTCCTAACTTCCTATTTTCTACCTCTTTTTATTATAAACCATGTTATTACTATCTATTAATATTTTTAATACCATCTTTAGGGTTTCAATATCCTATTTAATAATATTTCCATGAATTTCCCTTGAATCAATATCGATGAAAAAAAAATTACGGAGTCAGAGTCTGTCATTTTCACACTTAATATATCGATTTTCAAACTCGTGCTTAATTTAAGGTTTTGAACATTTTCCTTATATTTTTTTCCCTCAATTCCTCCATCTAACTTAGTTCCAAATTATCTCCAAGTCTTTGGCGACAAGGGATGCCTGGAATGTTACAGTTGTTATTGTTGTTGTTGCTGTTGTTATTGTTTGTGTTGTTGTTGTTGTTGTTGTTGTTGTTGTTGTTGTTGTTGTTGTTGTGGCTGTTGCTATGTTGTTGTTGTTGCTTTTGTTGTTGTTGTTGAATTAGATCCTGAAATTGAGCGTAGGTGTAAAACTTTGATTAAAGCCAAAAAGGAGAGACTCAGAAAGGAAAAAGAAGAAAAAGCCAAAGAGCTGAAGGCTTTGGAAGAAGGAGCAAAATTTGAACAAAAAAACTTTTGAGGAAGGAAGAGAAGGAGAAGAGATGACAAACAACGGAGCTAACAGGGCACTGCATGAGTTTGCTGTGCCAAACTCGGTTATACGGTCTAGCATTGAAAGGCCAACTGTTGCAGCTAACAACTTTGAAATCAAATCGTCACTTATACAGATGGTTCAACAGTCTCAGTTTGTGGGAGGAGTCATGGAGGATGCCAATGCCCATTTGGTAAATTTTCTAGAAATATGTGAAACAATCAAGATGAATGGCATTACTAATGATGCCATTAGACTAAGGCTTTTCCCATTCACTCTTAGGGATAAAGCAAAAACATGGCTAACCTCTCAAGCTCTAGGGTCAATCATTACATGGGATCACTCATAGGGGTTTTTCTTGTAAAATATTTCCCACCTGGAAAGATTGCTAAATTGAGGAATGACACCACTAGCTTCACTCAGTTTGAGGGAGAGACTCTCTATGAGCTTGGGAAAGGTTTAAGGATTTGCAACGGAAGTGTCCCCATCATAGTATCCTTGATTAGCTGATAGTACAGACCTTTTATATTGGTCTCGCTACTTAGATGAGGAGTACTATTGACGCAGCTGTTAGAGGAGCCTTTATGAACAAAAATGCTACGGATGCATATGACCTTCTTGAAGAAATGACAGCTAGTAACTACCATTGGTCTAATAAGAGAAATGTGACAAAAAGAGTTGCTGGTATTCATGATATGGATGGGTATTCTTTACTTGCTTCCAAGGTTGATGCAATTGCTAAGACCTTGGAACGAATAAATATCAATGCTCTTTTTAGCCATCCAATTGGTTGTGAGTCATGTGGGGGAAATCACCATAATTCAGAATGCCATAGGGTGGAGCAAGTTTATTTTGTCTCTAATCCTAATAGGCAACAAAATAATCCCTACACTAATACTTACAATCCAGGGTGGAGGAATCATCCCAACTTAGCATGGGGAAATCAAGGGAACCAAGGGGGAAATCAGAGGCAACCTTATCAAACCAACTTTCAAGGGAGGAATTAAAATCAATCACCACTTGAAAACAAACCTTCTTATGAAGCAACTTTGGAGAAATTCATTAGAACTATCATAGAATGGTTTGATAATGTCACATCCCACTTTTGGGATGCAACGGTCCTAGGGCATAGGTAGGCCTAAGGCCACCGAAAACCCGTAGAACCTGACTAATTGTAGATTACCACTGTAGCTCCAGCAGCATACCGACAATACATATAACTTTCCCAAGATACGAAATCTGCAAGCAAATTACACTCCCAATAATTTTCCTCCATTACATTCCCAACTTCACAGTCAATACAAATCTTCCCATTATTTTTCTCATATAAAATTATTTATTTTCAAGGTTAATCTCACACATCAATAAATGACTACCTTTATACAAATTAGTTATATTGAATCATCCACTGGCATCATTATACATACTAAATAATTTACACCACTAAATTCAGAAACTTAGATACCATGGAGTATCTAGACATCACACTAATTTCAGCTACATATGTTATCTTACCACTAGTTATACAATTATTAAAATGTAATATATTTTCTTTAATATATTTCCTTTACATGGACTCTTAGCTTCAAGCGGATAATGAAACTTGAGTTGCACTAATTAATCACTAATTCTGTAAAAAAATAGAGAGGGGGAGTGAGATAAAATCCCAGTAAATACACACTAAACTGGTGATAGCAAAATTTGTAAACCCTAGCAAGTGCACTAGTTTATCAAATAGTAAAAAGATATCGTTCCCACGAGGATTTAACAAAATAATTACTAAAACTATAGTTAACCTCTAATTATTTGGAAAATTGAATTTTTGATTGAGAAAATTAAATAACTAAAAATAAAATAAAATTAAAACAATCAATTATAAAAACTTGTAACAATCATACTAAAGATGCTAAGGCTTTTGGTCCACCTAACTCTTCCAATGATACTCAATTTATTCAATCAACCAAATTAATTTATTATTTCCATAAGCTGAAATTTTTCCTAATACATCTAGTATTCTCTTCCAAGATATACTAAATCTACTTCTATCAAGTAATCCCTAGATTCCTTTATTAGAATTCTCGAAATAGAAAGTGCATTAAGTTCCATGAAAAATTTATAGAGAATGGATGAATCATATGTATATATTCCTATACACCATTCAATTCACACTATGATTTATTTAATCCATTATATGAAATCCTTTTCCAATTATTACACATAAATTAAATCAACTAAGAGTTGACCAATTCTCCTAATTGCATTAAGTACATAAATCATAGACATATGGAAATAAAAATAAACTTAATTGAATTAAAATAAAAATTAAATCATTGTAGAAGTTAGGCTTTCCATAGCCTTAGCAAAGAAGAATTTAGTTCATAATAATAAAAGAAGAAGAACTAAAGAGATACAAAGAAAGACTCATGGAATTTTTGCAATCAAAGACTTTTGAATAATCTTGATTCTCCTCTTGAACACGTAACTTCCAGCAATCCTCCCCCTCTCTTATGCTGTCCAAAATAATAAAGATCCTATCTATTTATAATTCCTAAAAGATATGACATCCTAAACAAATTCCTACGAGGTAGGAATTAAACTTCCCTAAGAATTCTACTTTCCAAATCTTCAAATTAGAAATCAAATCAATTAAGGGATCTGCCAGCTCATAAGATAGGTGTAAAAGGATGCTTTTCAAAGTGGTTTGACTTGAAAACTCGCTGCTCCCTTTTCCAAAATCGTCAGGTCGCCTACTGGTAAGGCGTGGGCACGCCTTATTAAACAAAATCTTATGCCTAAAAGTTTTCTTCCTCCAAAATGCACTCGAAATCAGAATTTTTACACTTTCCACTCTCCTTTCTATAAATTCAAGCACCAACACCTGAAAATTTTAATTTTCTTTTTTAAATAAAAAGAAAAAATTATTTACCAAAATAAAGGGAATTTAATCTAAATTATTATGTATTTTTCCACTTATCAAATTCCCCCACACTTAAGATGATTCTTGTCCCCAAGCATATCTCAACCAAAACTTTAAAAACTTCCCAATTTCCACTTCTTCCTCCTATTATACTCATCAATAAACAATTTCAAACCATCAATTCTCATGAACCCAAATTGACTCAACAATCAAGGAAACAAGCATCAAATAGAAGAAAAGTTTTTAAAACTAAAAATAAGCAATCATTACAATTAACAATCTCTTTAAATTCAAAATGCAACAAGATCTTAATACCCTCTCATTGATGTCACTCTATGCACTCAAAGTGTTTAGGATACCATAAATTCTCAAGTAAAAAAAAAAGAATGTTATTACCATAAGCTTGCTCATATATCATATCTCCACCACTATGCTATGAGTTCAATGAATTAGAAAATAAAAGGGGTTAAATAAGGTGTAATGGAATTAGAGTTTAGGGTTTAGGTTTGATAAAAAAAAGATTTTTTTTTAGGTGTTAAAAGATCAAAGCAATCACAACAAACAAAGGCACAAGAATTTTCACTTTTAAGAACATCAAACATTCTTACAATCAACTACCATAACAACTAGAGCAATCAAAATAAGCACACACTTTTTCTTCAATATCTTCTTCTTCTCTCTCTCTCTTTTTTTTTAATTTATTTAATTTATTTTTATTTTTTTTTATAGACAATATGATTGGTTTATTGCTCTAGGTTAATTTCCAAAAATTTTCAAAAACTCACAAGAATGTTATAATTTTCGTGCCATTCATCCCAATTAATGCTTTGATCTTAAAGGTAAAGGTAAAATGCAAAAGGTTTAAGGTGGCATTAATGTGGTTAAACAAAGAAAGGGAAAAGACTCAACTTGGTTTCTCTAAGGGAAAATTTAATAGGGTAGGTTTTTTTGAATTCAAAATGGGCTAATCCTAATACCCCTTTTCATTCCAATTCATGAACTTATTCAGTGTGGCCTCAATATGCATAACAAAGCAAGTTCTAGAATAAAAAACTATGTTTGATTATTCACTCAACAAAAAATCATAAGAGCAAAATATATGCAATGCTTAAAGGCTTAAAAACTCACTTTTAGGTTCAATTTGTATTAGATCTTGCACATTTTTCATAAAAATTGATTGTTAAATGCAATGAAATACTTAAATTAGTCCAAAAAGATTTCAACTAATCATGCATGAATCCTATCTGACATTGTCAATTTAAGCTCATGATTCATGACAATTCAAAATTATCTATCAATAAGTATCCAAGAAGAAAGAAATTTCAACAAGAAAATTCAAGAAGTAAAGATTGAGGTAAGTTAATAATCAACCACCAAAAACACAAAAGCATCCCCTACACTTATCACATACATTGTCCTCAATGTATAATAAAAATAACAAAATATAAACTAAAAACTGGTAAAAAATAAAAGTTAGAGGACTTCCCTGAATGGCGAGCTGTATAACCTTAGACATCTAAAGGCTAGGTGGGTAGGGTGGCTGGAATCCCTTGGATGTAAGATAAGCAGCCAGATTCTTTTCCATCTTCGAAATTCTGTTTTCTAACCGCTGCAACTGCTCTCCATAACTAGCTGGTGAAGTTGAAGTTGAAGGACTAAGGTTAGGAAATAAAATAAAACAAAACAAAATAAAATAAAAAAAAAGTGAAATGCAATTTTCAGGCAGAAGACTTGTTTCTACAATCCGTGGGCACGACTTATTAAATGAAGTTTGCAGCTCTAAAATGATTTTTCAAAGAATTAATCCAGGAATAAGCCGTGCCTGCGGACTATCAAAATAAGTTTAAACTAAACATTTTTTTAAAAAAAAATAAAAAATAAAAAATAAAAATAAAAAATATGAAATTATTAAATTTGTTGGGTTGCCTCCCAACGAGCGCTCTTTTAATGTCACTAGCTTGACGTTGCTTCTTTCTTTCAAGGCTTTTGCGAGGAGAGAGTGGATTCATAGTGAATAAGTTGCTCCACTTCAATATAGTACTTCAAACGTTGTCTATTCACCTTGAATGTACCCCCTATACCATTGTGTAATTCAATTGCTCCATAGGGAAATACCTTAGCCACTATAAATGGCCCACTCCACATGGTCTTTAATTTTCCTAGAAATAACTTGAAATGAGAGTTAAAGAGAAGAACTTTTTCTCCTTCTTTAAATTCTTTCCTTGCAATACGAGAATCATGCCATGCTTTGGTTCTTTCTTTGTAAATCTGGGTATTCTCATATGCTTGGTTTCTCCACTCATCCAATTCGTTGAGCTGAAGTTTTCTTCCATCACCTGCAGCTTCCAAATCAAAATTCAAAAGTTTGGTGGCCCAATAAGCTTTATGTTCCAACTCAACAGGTAAATGACAAGCCTCATTCAATTTCCTATAGTCAATGCAAACCTTCCAACCAATTATATTTCTAGTGGGAATCAATTCATTATTTTTATTTAAAATTACAGTGGTCCCAACTTTTTTTGGTACAACTTGAACAGGACTTACCTATAGAGAATCAGAGATAGGATAGATAATACTTGCTTCAAGCCATTTAAGAATTTCTTTCTTTACTACCTCTTGCATTTTGGGATTCAGCCTTCTTTGTGGTTGCGCCTTGGGTTTGCATCCTTCTTCCATCAAAATTTTGTGTGTATGCACCAAAGGGTTGATGCCTTTTATGTCGGCTATGCTCTATCCAAATACCAAGATATGTTCCTTAAGCACCCTAATCAACTTTTCCTTTTGAAGCCCTGTCAATTTAGAAGAGATTATTATAGGAAAAGTGGAATTTTCACCCAAAAATATATATTTCAAATGAGAAGGCAAGGGTTTAAGTTCCAAAGTTGGAGGATTTTCAATGGATGGATGCAATTGCTTGGTAGAATATGGTCCATCCATGTGAGGCCTCGCTCGAGCACCGATCCGATCTGCTAGAGGGAATCGAAATACGAATTGGGAAAAGACTCACGATGAAGCCCTCGGGCTTAGATTGGTTGATTTTGAAAATTGATTTAGAGATTTTTGAGTCATCACTTTAATTTTATTTTATTTGGGAAAAGTTAAGGAAAAAACCCAATTAAGTGACTCAAAGTATTTATCCCAAAGGAAAAGTACACTAGCCCTCGATTTATCAAAAAGGATTCAGGGACTAGGTTTTTGGTTCATTTAAAATAAAGATTTGTTTGGCAAGTTTAATACAAAATAGCTTAAAATTGATTTCATGAACAAGTATAATGTATGAACAATTAAAATATGCATGATCATTCATTCATTCCAAATATAAAAGTACATAATAAAGAAAAATAAAGGAAATAAGTAAATTATATGTTACAATGAAACCAAATCAGGAGATACTTCCTCTAGCCCTTATGGGTTCTAGGGAAGTCACACATTCCCTAAACTAAATCATAAAGGAAACTAACAATTAAGAAGAAAACCCTAGCTAAGTGAAGAAGGTGATAGAGGGAGAAGTTGGTTGATTTTAATTGGATTCGATGCTTGGACCAAGCATGCCTGCGTATCCTTTGAATTAGAATCAGAACCCACGTAGTTCTCCCTTCTTGTGAATGGGTTAGTTTAGTCTTAGCCTTTTATCATGTTTCAATTGATTGAATTAGAGAAGTTTGATTGATTGATTACTTAATTTTATATAATTTACCAAGTTGAGTTAATTAGATCAGACTTTAATTAACTATCTTAAGTAAATTAATTTTAATTAATTATAGAGTGATGGAGTATAAGAGTAAGAATTAGGCAATGAGCCCAAAGGAAAGAAAAGAATCCTAAGGAGGGAAAATAAAGCAATAATAAAAGAAAATAATAAAGAAAGATGGAAAAAGGAAAGGGATTGATGCTTACCTTACGCCTGCGAGGTTTGGAGACGAACGGACGGAGCTGCTTTTCGGATCTTAATTCCACCTTCTCTCAGCTTGAGGCGAAACTCGAACCTCGAACGAAAGACTTGCACACGCTTTGCAAAGTCAGGAGTAAAGAGCAAAGCGAATAAAAAAAATAAAAGAACAAACTTTAGAACTAGAGGGCTAGTCCCTTTTTTATGGAAAAAGCAAAAAGAACTTTTGAGGCTTGCTATAAGATCTCAATTTGATCAAGCAAGTCCAAGTGTGAAGAAAACTGACTTGGGGGGGGGGGGGGGGGGTCTGAATATATAGTATGAGGGGTGGGGATTGTTTTCCTCATTTTATAATGTGGAATTTCAGTTTCCAGAGTCGCTGCTGCACAGGAGCCCTGCAGTACCGTAAAGGCCTCCTGCGACAGCAAAATACTACCACAAATGGCTCCTGCGGCACCGCAAGAGCAACCTGCGGCAATCACAAGTGGACTCTACGGTATCGCAGGTTTGTCATGTGGCAACCGCAGACAAATTTTGGTCTTTTGGGCTCTTTCTCAACTATTCTTCTTCTGTTTGGCTGCCGCACTTTCTCCAGAGATTCTTCAGGTTTAACCACGTGTCAGAGGTATAAAATTAAGGGTTCACAGTTGCCCCCTTATCAGAATTGGCCTGTCTGGTGGGCGATTCAGATAAGTGTGAACTTGGGGTGATTTGGATGACTTTGGTAGAAATGAATGTCCCGATCTATTTTGGGAGGTCTGGTTTGATGTCTGGTTAGTTTTGAGACATTTCGGAATTGGTTTGAATGGTTTTTCATTTTTCAGGGTATTTTTTATTTTTTTAGATTTTCTATCATAGCAGAGGTATCTCAATTCTGATATGGGCAAATATTGATTGAGTGGCAAGATAAAATCATTGCGAGTGCATTGGAACTTACAGAACTGATTTCTGACTTAAAATGAATTCGGAATCACATCTCGAGTGATGTGGCAACTCAAAAGTTGCTATGTAGGTGGGGCCTACATAAAGAGGTTACCTCTTCACTTTTCAACATACTTTCTCATTTGTTAGATTTCACTCTCTCTCTCTAACTCTCATTTTCTCTAACTTCTCTCTAGAATTCCTATGACTTCTTCTTCAGCTAGCAGTCGCCATATCCGGAGTTATCAAGCGCCACAAGAAAATACCTGCCCAGAGGATCTTCTTCAAGAACCGGACTTCCACGTGTCATGGACTGACACAATGGAGTTATTTATTATTCTGACCTTTTTTTCCTATTCTCAGTTAGTTTACACAGAAAAATATTGCATGCAAGATAAATAATAATAATTAATTTAATTAAATACCCTTTTTTTTTAATAACAACAAAAAAGAGTATTGATTTGAGATTGAGAGGAGGGAGATCTAACATGGTTGTGGTAGCCTCTTACTTGGAAAATCATGAGCGAGTTTGGGAGCTAATCGAGCCTTCTGGTTGGCTCGGTCTTTTGACCCTTGAGTATACCCATGAGGGTGTCACAACCCAACTTTTTTGCCGTGACGGTCCTAGGATTCAGGGAGACATAAGGTCACCTAGATCCGTAGAACCCATAACTATACAATAATCCATAACCATTTTGCTTAATAACTTTTCCCAAGATCATAACCATAAATACTATGGATTAACAATTATTTATGCTTTACATATACTAGTCATATACCATAATATGAGTGAGGTATACTATACATATACCAAACGTATACTGTAAATAAACCATTGATTTAAAGTTAATTCTTTAAATACCATATGCAGTGCATTTACTAATTATTACAACCACATATAAAATTATGGAAATTTCATCCAGTAGTACTAATAAATACCACAAAGACCAATGGAGCTCTAGACCGTCTCCTTCAGGATACCAAGCCATTAGTAATACAAAAGAATTTAGGAATAACATATTAGCAGAGTAACCCCTAAGCAGAAGTATGAAACTTGAGTTTTCACCTTGCAGACTCTTTTACAACACTTAAAAAATATAATCCACTAAAGGGTGAGACAAGCTCAGTGAATACATAATAACTCAACATGATATGCCGGCTAAGTGTATATGTATCAATAATGGATAATGGCCTCATCATTTTTAGACAATTTGAACAATTGGGTGTTTCAAATATTACAATAGAATTCATGCTCAATATCATCAATTGAAAGGTTAGGATAAACAATAAATTTTTATTTTAGCAGAAATCACATATTTTCGGAAACGATATGTTTCCATTCATAATAAGATCGAGTGGCGGCTAAAGCCTTACTCACTCATAATAACTTAGAGTCGTGAGACTGATCAGGTCTCCCGGCTAGGACCAGCCTTCCTAACTAAAGTGGATACACTATCCCTACCCGACGAGCCTTCTTACCACGTGCACATGACTGATGTATACCCCACATTAGATAAATATTTATGCTTTGCTTTAAGTATTAATATAATAAGTACAATAACATATTGTCTTTGAATGAAACAATGTTACTCTTGAAGAGTAAAGGTATCCATAGGTTACAATATAACAATTATAAGATAGACTGAGGGTCTTAAAGGTACTTTTATCATTTTGGTTCATGAAGGGATATCAATATTATTGAATTTCAATAAAGGTATCAAATTGGATACAATGGATGAACGAATGTATGACAATACTATAAAGAACGCCCATAACATATCGAGTATTATATACTCACCTTAGAATTCCTTAGCTCTTAAATTAGCACAAACAAAAGTGGTGTTCATCCGATGGTTCTTGTTCTTTATCCTTAGGTTTTACAAGGAACCAATTCACTCAAGTTACTCGACAAATTATCACAATCATTTAACTACTTATTTTACTTTAACTATAATCCTAGTACCATTAAGTCTAACTTAGGATACTAATCAGTTAGTATTAGTTCACGTTATCACGTATATAACATACAAATATACAATTCAATATTATGACACTTGAATGTCTTTTCTTTAAAAAGGTCAATTAGGCTTCGAACAAGGTTCAACCTTCTTTTCATATTTCTTTAGCGAAATTTTCGTATTTATAATAGGATATTTTGTATTTTACAACACAATAAAGTTTTTACTTGGTATGGAAGAACCATACTTAGGAAAAATATATTTATTTATTTATTTTTAAATTTATTCAATTTACTCAAAATCATTTTATTGACATTTTCATAACTTTCGTTAATCAATCAATTGTAGTAAATCAATTTAACTTTATAGTTTCTCAAACAGTCAAATCACTAATCAAAGGAAAATCAAAATTTTATACTAAATTTCTAAATTTATTTTCATATATCTCTAATTAACATACAATGGAACTTAATTGAACAATAAATTTTACTATTGGAATATTCAATTAAAAATCCCTAATTTTATCAAACCTTCAAAGAGGGAAATTCAAGATTCCCTTAACCAATTTCAAATTAACTTTGAAATTATAAAATTAACATACAATTAATCATAAATTTTTATTCAAAGCATAAAACAAACAATTTTTTCCAATAATTCCATTTTGGCCGAAAATTCAATCAAAAAGAGAAATATTATTTTTCATTCAATTTTTTCAATTTAATTATACATATAACTAATTAACATGCCAATTAACTTAATTAAACCATCCATTTCATGAATTGAACATTTTGAAAAATTCCCAAATTTTTATTTAGAACTTGAAATAGGAAATCATAAAAATTTGATTACTAAATTCAAATTAATTGTTAATTCATGAAATTGGTACATAATTATATTCATTTCATGAATTAAAGACACAATTCAATCAAGAAATTGAAAATTCCTTCTTATGGCTGAAATTTACAAGAAAAAAGATGAAATAGGAATCAAATCATACAAGACATGGGTAGGATGAATGAAAGGACTTAATTTTTATTTTTATTTTTTATTGTTACCTTTGAAATTCCTTTTTTGGTGGAAATATTGCTTTAGCCGAAAATGGTAGGAAGAGGAAAGAAAATTTTATTTTTTGATTTTTTTTGTGTAAATGTAAAGATAATAGAATTTGTGATAGTTTTTCTTTAGTTAGTCAAATAGATTAGTTAGCATAGGTAAATGTAGTTGTATAGTTTCCAAAATAAAGTCTTGGAAACTCTAATAGAAATAAATTTTGCTACAAACATTGATAAGGGTCTAGGTTCATGGTAAATCAATTTTAGCACAAGGAATAAATTAAAATCAAATCCCCTCCTCCAACACAAGCTATGGTCAGCCATCCTAGTGCATATGGGCTTGAACCATATGTTTGGGTCACTTATGCATAGAATAAGACACTAGGTATTGGGTCTAACCCAATTGTTTAGTAGGTGGCATAGATTAAGAGACTTGATACTATGTATTGGGCCTAGCCTAATTTCTTTGAAATTCATGAATTTATTTGCTAACAAATCATATAATTCAAGTGACAATTATAAATAAATATGAACAAATAAAATTTATATGAAAAATGATTCCAATCAATTCACTAATTGATTTCATATGCAAAATTATTAAGTCCTATTTTCATAAGTAAATTTCTTTTCTTAGATTAACTTGGATATCTAGATCTAGGGTATTACAGAGGGTAATTTTTCCTTGTTGCGGACTTTGGCGAAAAGATGGTGGGATACCACAGACACCTTTCATTTTCCATGCAAGGAGATGACTGTGACTCCCCTTGACTTAACTATGTTGTTAGGGCTGCACTTCAGACATCGGTCTCTGGAGTTTTACTTATCTTGGACATCCCTTCCATCTGAGAGGTTGATTGAGCTGATTGGCGTGGACCCACCACATGGAGATGTACATATTTCCTGAGTCTAGCTTCAGGGTTAGATTAAGGTTATGACATATTGGGGTGGCTTTACTGATGAGCAGGCAGCCTGCCTGATTATCTTGATGATTCTGGGTTGTTCTCTCTGTCATACGAGGAGGGACACCATTGATTGGAATGTCCTTTACTTTTTGGAGGGCCTGAGTGTCTTTGGTGAGTTTGATTGCGGTGGTGCTACTTTATGTGTGATGTACCGAGAAATGTCTGATCTTTCTCAAAGAGTCTTTTATGGCTTGGGCGGGACCCATATTATATGGGAAGTATGTTTTTGTGCATCATTTTTGTTTAGTGCTTTTTGCCCCCTTATCAGAATTGGCACCTGAGCACCGGTTCGATTCGTTAAAGGAATCAAAATGCTCATTTGGGTTTGAACTCATGATAGAGCCCCCTATTTGACTTACTATTGTCTGATTTGTAGTACTGGGCTTACGAGTATTTCCCATTTCTATCTCCTCCTTTGAGGGATACCACGATGGATCGCATTCCGAGTGGCTATTTTTGGAGCTCGTACAATCGAGATCGATATGATAAGTGGGCTTTTCATGGGATCAGGGCCTTCTTTTCTCAGCTCAACCCAACACAGTTTTTTTTTTTTTGGGACTTATTGTTTGTTTTGCAGGTCTGGTGGATGCCTTTCGCTTCTATGCTGATGTATCTTACACAGAGGACTGACTCCAACTTAGCTTTGTCTTCTTTTTGCCTCTTTTTGCGCTTCCAGTCTAAGCGGATGTTTTATCCGATCTGAGCGGATGTTTTGCGCTTCCGGTCCTAATTTTTCCCCTAAAAATTTTTCCATTCTACCTGCTAATAAATTACACAATATTATTTCTACACTGTCTGTTATTTAATTATACAGTGTAATTTCTACACTGTCTACTATTTAATTATACAGTGGCATCCCAACACTGTCCCCTATTTAATTATACAATATTATTTTATGCACTGTCTGTAATTTAATTACACTGTGTTATAATTGTGCTGTATTATTTTTGCACTATGTATAATAATTAATCCTATGATTAATTATACATTACTATGTGATTAATAAAGATTTGGAGGACTAATTACAGATTTAATGGTCATCTTTTTAAAGATGCATGTGATTAACACCATTTAAGGTAAAGATTAGATTGCTTGTAAATTACTCTTTGGTGTTTAGCCAACTTAGGAAGAGTCACCATATTTGCCCAATGAATAAGAAGAGTTTTTTTACCCAAAGGGTTAAGGGTAGTGAAATGACCATTTGCCCATGCTCTAGAATATTCTTACCCTTTTTCATTAAGGGTATTATAGTATTTTCTCAAGCAAAACCCTACCAAACCCTTAAGACTATAAATTCATCTTTTTCTCCTCCATCTTCTTTTCTTCTTCACCATTCAAAGCA
>CATKHJ010446932.1:0-33859 GCA_949750685.1 Vernicia montana | reverse complement strand
TGCCAGGAGTTCAAATGAACATTTAGAGCATTTAAGGTGTGTACTTGATATTTTAAGGTGTTCTTTTTGTTTAGATCGAATTGTGTTTTTAGGTTTTGTGGTGAGTGCACAATTTGAGGCTTGGAGTTAAATTCCAAGCTTGCCTACGTACCCCATTGGATGGAGATCAAAACCCACGTAGTTCGTTCCACGGTGAGATAGAGGGGTTTAGGGATTGATCAGATTGATTTGATTTGATTTGAGGTTATTTTGGGGTTGGTGAGAGAAGATGATGTACCTTCTCTTTGAGAGATTTTGAGTGGGCGGAGTGATTTTCCGGATCGAAATTATGTTTTATCAGTTTTGGATGATGGATTTAAATTAATCTCGGAGGAAATTAATTTGATTCTTTGGTAGCTAAATTACCCAATTTTTAATTAATTAAAAAGATTAATTAATTAAAGTGATTAATTAAAAGGATTAATTAATCAAATTGAGTTAAAAATTAATTAATTAGTTAAAATCGAAGAGAAATTAATTAATTAATTAGAGTGATTACTCAAAAATGAGTATAGAGATTAATTAGAGAGAGAGAGAGAGAGAGTAGTAGATAGCCATCAATACTAGCTCTAGGGGTGAAGAAAATGGAGGAGAGGAGGGGGGTATTTATAGGAAATGTGAGGTGGGGGTATTATAGGTAATGAAAGAGTGAAAAGACACAAAGGATGGGGCTATTTGGGGGCTAAAGAATCAGGTTGGAAGGGTAAAAATGAAATTTCAGTGCAAAAGGGGGACCAGCCATGAGGGGGGCCACAGACGCGCATCAGAACGGCGAGCGTCCGCGTCAAAAAATTGCGGGAGGCCGTCAGCCAATCCGGCGGCCCTGACGCATCGTACTGATGCGTCTGACACGCGTCAGTATTGACGCGCGTCAGGTATGTCAGTGCGGACGCGCCAGACTGGGAGCGACGGCCGCGTGGACCAGCGCAGGTGGCCTACAGATCCACAGGCCCTACTCGTGGACGCCCACGTGGCAGTTTCACCTTTTTTTTTTTTTTTTTGGGTTTCAGTCTTCCGGGTCAATTTTCGGGGTATTCTGAAGTCTAAAAAATTTTCGGTCAGTATCGATGAACTCAAAATTAATTATCATTGTAGTATGATGCTTGAAAGCCAATTTTTGCTCTGGGGGCGCTGCCCCCTTGACCCTTGCCCGCTAACTGGCTAGTGGGATCGTCGTACCGGCTCTAGGTAGCATATGAAATTTAGCATGTGTCAAGCTGCAACAACATATTAAGGGTGCAAAATTGAGGGTTCACAATAAATATCTTTTTAAACTCCTAAAACAACAATTATTTTGGATTAAAAAAAAATTAAAACGACAGTTATTATGTAACAGAATAGTTTACATGGCAAGGTTGTGAAGAAAAAAATGCAATGATACACTTGAAACTCAAATCTACAAAAACAGGTAAAAGTGAATTCAAGATATTAAGTGAATCTCAAACCCTAAATACATGGAAAAGAAACTAAGGTTAAATATCAAAATCTTTGAGGAATAAAACACTTGCCCTTCTCAACCTTGATAAGAATAAATCTTACCTGCTAGTGTAGATGAGAGGTCTAGTGAAGGGTAGGACCTACAAGCAAGAGAGAGAGGTCAGGAACTCTCCGGGGGCTATCCCAGCGAGGAGGCTTCAACGCTCAAGTTAAAGAGAGAGTAGTGAGAGAATGTGTTAAATGTATGAAAGTGATATGAAAGTTACCTTTATTTAGGGGAGAATGGGGACCCCCCTATGGGCACATGTTCTGTTAGCTTAAGCAAGTTACAAACAGGTTACTTTTTGGTCGTATCAGAAGCCCCCCACTCCCTAGTCTGATCGAGACTATTAAAGAGCGGGCTATAGGAGTAGATACATCTTTACGTTGCTTGTGATTCATCTTTGCTATTGCCATTTTGATTGCATCCAGTGAACTTGTCATGATAGCTGCTAGATGCTTGAATGAAGAGGCGAGCACTAGAGCTCGGTATGAAGGCAACTAGATGCCTGAATGATAAAGCGAGCTAAGGAGCTCGATGTTGGGGCAGTCGGATGCTCGTATGATGAGGCGAGATGAAGAGCTCAATATGAAGGCAGCTGGGTGCCTAAAGGATATGGCGAGCTGAAGAGCTCGATATAAAGGCAGCTGAGTGCCTAAATGATGATGCGAGCTGAAGACAGCAGGGTGCCTAAATGATAATGCGAGCTAAGGAGCTCGGTCTGAAGGTAGCAGGGTGCCTAAATGATGATACGAGCTAAAAAGCTCGGTCTGAAAGCAGCAGGGTGCCTAAATGATGATACGAGCTGAAGAGCTCGATTTGAAGGCAGCAGGGTGCCTGAATGATGATGCGAGCGGAAGGGCTTGATCTGAAGGCAACAGGGTGCTTGAATGATGATGCGAGCTAAGGAGCTCGGTCTGAAGGCAGCAGGGTGCCTAAATGATGATACGAGCTGAAGAGCTCAGTCTGAAAGCAGTAGGGTGCCTGAATGATGATACGAGCTGAAGAGCTCGATTTGAAGGCAGCAGGGTGCCTGAATGATGATGTGAGCTGAAGTGCTCAATATAAAGGCAGCAGGGTGCCTGAATGATGATGCGAGCTAGAGAGCTCGGTATGATGGTAGCTCGATATCTGAATAGAGATGCGAGCTGTATTATTGCCACATCGTGGTGTGGACTTATGATCTTCAATGGTCTTCAGGTCTTCGTTGCCACTATATGTGGACTTATAGATTCCTAATAGCTTCAAATCTTCATGTCTTCAGGTCTTCAATGCCACTATATGTAAACTTATAGATTCATAATAGCTTCAAATCTTTGTTTGATATCTTCGAATAATTGTGCCTTCTTGAGGAAGGTCTTATACAAAATTATACCTCACTGGGAGGCCTTAAAGAATTTGCCTTGCTGATAGAGGAGGACTTTGTAAACTCGCGAAGCCCCCCACTTCCTGATAGAGGTCTTTGGATATCTTGCCTCGTTAATCGAGGGCTTAGATAATCATATGCTTCACGTAGAGGACTTTAAATATTTGCCTCGCTCAGAGGAATTACATAATAATCTGCCTCGATTGTTAAGGACTGAGAAGTCTGACTCGCCAGGAGGTCTTATATAATAATCTTCCTCGACTTATTGAGGACTTTATAATTATATATGCCTCATCATATGAGGTCTTCGAGAAATCTTGTTTCATCAATTGAGGATTTTAAAAATTTCTTTCGCTGAAGTAGTTCTTCAGAGTCCATGGAGAGATGGTAATGAAGTGAAGCTCTTCGGGGGGTAAAGCTCTTTGGTATGAAGCTCTTCGACCCAGAGTCTTCTTTCAACCTTTTGATCCTTTGGATTGCTCTTTAATTGAGTCTTTTTCTTAGGCCTTAGGTAAAACTCATTAGATTCTTTGAGAGATCTGTATTTTTAAGGGTCCAACACCCAAATTCTCTTAAAGCTCGATTTTTCTTCAGATGAACTGCTTCGCAATCGAAGGCTAAATAGAGACGATAATAATAATATTTTGTTTCACTTGGAAGACTTGAAAATCTACCTCACTTAGAGGATTTTATATAATTTGCCTCGTCAAAAGAGGTCTTCAGATAAATCTCGCTTCGTATGAGATCTTCGAATGACCTCATCGAAGGAGTTCTTCGGATGATTTGTTTTGTCAGCCGAAGACTTTAAAGCTTCTCTTTGCTAAAGAAGGTCTTCGGATAGATTGTTTCATCAGCCAAAGACTTTAATAATAATAATAATATATGCCTCGTTGATCGAGGGCTTAGAAATCCACCTCCTTAGAGGTCTTCAATAATTTGCCTGGTCTTCGAGAAATCATGCCTCATCCATAGAGGGCTTAAATATTAATGAGCCTTGCTTGGAGGTCTTTGACAATTCGTCTCGCCGACCGAGGTCTTTTAATAATTTGCCTCACTTAGAGGACTTTAGAAAATCTGCCTCGAGTAGAGGGCTTAGATAATCTACCTCGTTGACCAAGAACTTTGATAATATGCCTCGCTGATCGAGGACTTATATAATATGTGAAGCCCCCCACTCCCTGATAAAGGTCTTCAAATAATAAGGTGCCTCGCTTACTAGAGGACTTAGAAATCCACCTCACCAGGAGGTCTTATTGTAATAATAATATGCCTAGCGTTTGCTAGGTCTTTGGTATTTTTTAGACCATCGTCTAGACTCGCCAGTTCTTAGATACCTTTTGGACTTTAGCTTAGACTCATTTGGCTCTTTCCCTTACTTGTAGGGAGTTGCCTAGTTTGTCTGTTAAGCTAGTCTCAGTAGGCTATTTGTCTCACTAGGTGGACTTTGGATATTTTGCCTCGCTCATGGAGGACTTTAGATAATATGCCTCATCGGTGGAGGACTTATATAATAATAATGATGTGCCTCTCTCATGAGAGAATTTAGAGATAATAATATGTCTCTCTCATGGGACGACTTAGAGATAATAATATGCCTCTCTCATGGGAGGACTTAGAGAATCTACCTCCTTAGAGGTCTTCATATAATATGCCTCACTAATCGAGGACTTTAAATGTCACATCCCACTTTTGGGATGGACGGTCCTAGGGCATAGGTAGGCATACACCACCGAAAACCCGTAGAATCCAACTCTTTTTAGAATATTAATGTAATTCCGGCGGTATACCGGCAGTACATTCACATCTCCCCAAGATCAAACCTGCAAGGAAAATAGAACACTCTCAATATTACTACCACCTTATATCATCAACTCCATTTAAAGCATAGGCTAGCTCCCAATCACCAATACACTTTACTAATTTAATTTATTATATTTTGTTCAGTCATCTATATTCATATACCATATCAGATTTATGTTTGATTATGTACCATGGAGTTACTAGATAATACAATTGTACATTACCATATATAATCACATTTGCAAATTCTTGCCATACACTTCTGTATTATATTCACATAACCATCACATAACCAATACAAAATATCGGCTAAAACTCCAGCGGCAAGTGAAGAAGGATACTTGCGCTGTGAATCCACTAACCTGAAAAATAAATAAGGAAAAAGGGGTGAGATGCGAATCTTAGTGAATATATAATAAATAACCTGACACAACAATTTGGATGTATGAATAAGATTATTGGTTCAATGGAATTATCACAATAAACAGTCATCAAGTTTCCAAATTAATACAATTGAGATTCAACAGAAATTATAAACAATTTCCTGTGAATTAAATTCACATATCTCATATAAATAGTACTGCGAGACTCATAGATTTCATGTTACATATTAAGGCACAAGGTTAGCTAGGCCCTGTGGCTAGGGCGTTCAAATACCTCATAGCTAGGTTCAAGTCACTGTGCACAGAGTTCGATGATCCCCTCACCGAAGGAAGGGAATTTCTGCTTTTTGGCTTATGTCAGGGTTCAAATCAAATAGAACATTTGTACATTTAGAAAATCAATTAGGGGTTCCAAGTTACAAAAGGAAACAAAGATAACTTATCAATTTCAAGATCAAATATCCAAGTTCAATTCACATATTCAAAATAGAACGAGTATGTGCCAGGGAATTTAATATATACTCACATTTTGTTGTTACGCTCCAAAGTATTGATACTCCTCTTCAACTCCTTCGTTTCCAAATTCCTCCTCTAGAAAGTCTTCCTCACCTTCTACATATTGCAAATATTTATGTAAAAGTTAATTTCATATAACTACATTTATTTACTTATTAATTTAGAAGATTAGTTCATAATTATTATTTTTATAATAATCGAGTCTCCAATCGATTTAATTTCAAATCTTAACAATCCCAATACTTTTCCCTCCATCACTTTCAAAATTTAATTTCCTAAAGTTAGTTTCTAAATTCTGAATCCTAGGTTTCACAGGAATTCAGTACACTCTTTTAGATATAACTCAAGATACAAAACTCCATTTAAGATAATTATTTTTTTCAATGAAACTATACTCATAAGGGTACATTTCATTAGTTTTGACCTCAAGTTGATTCTGCCTCTAAAATCATCCAACTTAAAGGTTAACATCAGGAATTCTGCCAGTTGAATTACCCTGTCACAGTTTAGAACTTTTCATATATCTCCCAATATACTTGAAGTTTTGCTCTGAAATTTTTACATCATCTAAAAGACACATTAAGTTCCATTGTGTTTTATCCATCTTCGAATTCCTATCCTAAAATACCTGAAACTAACCTCAAACTTTCTGGAATCTCAGGGTGAGTCTGCAGGAAGCAGTTTCCCTTTTCCCTCTCATATCTCCAAAAATAACAAGAATTAGCTTAAAATTCCTTAAACCTTAAATCTGTCTCTTTTAGTTTCTGACTTCTTTCATTTAATTCCTTCATTTCTTACTTATTTCCACCAAAACAACCTTAATTAGGTCTTTTTCTTTTATCAATTCTTCTTTTCTAAACTTCAAAATTCTTTTTTTTTTCACCCTTAATTTAATCAACACAACCACACAACTATCACCATATCATATTCAACATCATCAAGCAACACACATGGATATATAGATGTAAAGACTTGAATTAATTTATGGTCTTACCTTGAAACTTCTTTATTTCTTCTTCTTTACTCTCCTTCTTTCTTATTCTCTCTCTCTCTTTTCCTTAGCTCCAATGTTTGAAGACTTGAAGATAATGAAACCTTATCTTTCAAGTTCAATTATTTATATTTTTCCTTTTTCTTTTTGATTTATTTTTCTACTAGCTAATTTGGACTACAATTCTGCCATTAATCCATCATCATGGCCGGCCCCATTTGACACCTATTTTTCATTTTAATTTTTTTTTTTTACTTAGTCAAATATCATAATTATCTCTTTAGAGAAAATTACAATTTTGTCCCTTTGTGCCCAAAGTTTTACTACATCTTCTAATTTAAATCTAAAATTATTTTTAGTTTCTAATTTAGGTTTCTAATATTATTTTTAGATAGGTCCATAGTAATTTTGCTTAAGTTAAAATTTTCGAAAAATCCTATAAGTCACTATCCTACCGATATCGCGTATACTAACCCGATTCCCTTAATTGCACTCCACATAATTCTTTAAATTCTTAATTTCCTAGTTTCTAGGTTTCTAGTGATCTAACAAAATCCTGGGATGTTACATTAAATAATTTGCCTCGCTCATAGGAGGGCTTTGGCCTTGCCTTAATAAGGGCTTAGGTGTATAAAGAAAAGTGCGAGCTGAAGAGCTTGATATGGAGGGAACTAGGTGCCTGAATAGAGACGCGAGCTGAGGAGCTCGATATGGAGGCAGCTGGGTGCCTGGATAGAGATGCGAGCTGAGGAGCTCGATATGGAGGCAGTTGGGTGCCTGAATAGAGATGCAAGCTGAGGAGCTCAATATGGAGGTAGCTGGATGCCTGAATAGAAATGCGAGCTAAGGAGCTCGATATAGAGGCAGTTGGGTGCCTGAATAGAGATGCGAGCTGAGGAGCTCAATATGGAAATAGCTGGGTGCCTGAATAGAAATGCGAGCTAAGGAGCTCGATATGGAGGCAGCTGGGTGCCTGAATAGAGAGGCGAGCTAAGGAGCTCGATATGGAGGCAACTGGGTGCCTGAATAAAGATGCGAGCTGAGGAGCTCGATCTAGAGACAGCTAGGTGCCTGAATAAAAATGCGAGCTAAGGAGCTCGATATGGAGGCAGTTGGGTGCCTGAATAGAAATGCGAGATAAGGAGCTCGATATGGAGGCAGTTGGATGCCTGAATAAAGAGGCGAGCTGAGGAGCTCGATATGAAGGCAACTGGGTGCCTAAATAAATATGCAAGCTGAGGAGCTTGATCTGGAAGCAGTTGAGTGCCTGAATAGAAATGCGAACTAAGGAGCTCGATATGGAGGCAGTTGAGTGCCTGAATAGAGAGGCGAGCTGAGGAGCTCGATATGGAGGCAATTGGGAGCCTGAATAAAGATGCAAGTTGAGGAGCTTGATTTGATGTGCCTTGTCGAGAGGGAGGTCTTAATTTCTTTTTTCTTTTCTTTTTATATATTTTTTCTTTTACAAGTACATTTACATTGCAATAATATTTGTAAAAATAGAATAGCTTGTCTTTGGACAACTTCTTTTATTTGTGTACCTTGTATAGTTTTTATAGTTGAGTAGCTTTTGTGGAGGGTCTGAGAATTGCTTTTATGTCTGTCTTTAATTTTTGCAGGCTTCATTAGCTACTTCTTTTCCCCCATTCGAAGAAGGAACAACTTGTTTTTTCTTTTGTCTTACTTGGAAAACTGAAGTATTTTACCTCACTTGGAGGGTTTAAGTGCCTTACCTTGGTAAGAGCTTTGGCCTTGCCTTGACAAGGGTTTTATCCCTTGACGAAGATAATACCTCACCTTGATGAGGTGCCTCACCTTAATGAGGTCTTTGGCCTCGCATTGACAAGGGCTTTGGCCTTGCGTTGACAAGGGTTTTGGCTTAGCCTTGACGAGGGCTTTGGCCTTACCTTGACAAGGACTTTGGCTTCGCCTTGACGAAGATAATACCTCACCTTAATAAGGGCTTTGGCCTTGCCTTGACGAAGATAATATCTCACCTTGATGAGGTCTTTGGCCTCACCTTGACAATGACTTTGGCTTCGCTTTGACGAAAATAATACCTCACCTTAATGAGGTGCCTCACTTTAATGAGGTCTTTGACCTCGCCCTGACGAGGACTTTTTCTTCGCCTTGACGAAGATAATACCTCGCCTTGATAAGGTCTTTGGCCTCGCCTTGACGAGGCTTTAGCCTTACCTTGACAAGGGCTTGTCTCATATTATTCGCAGATTGATCTTGTCATCTGAAGACGTCTCTAAATGTCTGTAAATAACACATAACAAATTTCTATCTTATTTGGCAGTTTGTCAGTAACAATAATAATATTTTTAATATTCATGTAATATGTTAAACTCAAATAATTTAAAGAATTTAACTCTGTAATGAAGAGTTATTCTGATTTAGAGACTCCGACGCTCAAGTTAGAGAGAGAGTGGTGAGAGAATATGTTGAATGTATGAAAGTAATATGAAAATTACCTTTATATAAGAGAGAATGAAAACCTCTCTACGAAAATATATTTTATTAATTTAAACAGATTATAAGCAGATTACTTTTTTATTGTATCAAACCTCATCATGGTCATAAATGCAAGTCTCAAACAAAACTGACCAAATAAATTTTCGTCTTTCAATTTAACACTAATATCCATTATATAGGTAAAAGAAATAAATTATAATACATTATAATCCTTTAAATTTAAAATCTAATCACTTTAGCGCCAAAAATTTTAATTTTGTATTATACTTTTATTCTCAAATTATTATATTCATTCCTCAATTTTACACCTCCAATGGCAACTAGTTTTAAAATAAAATAATATATAACCAAACGAAATAATAAAATAAAATATACCAAGTAATAGGAATAAATTACATTTCAAGTCCTTCGGCTTTAACCATAAATAATGGAAGCATTCTGAAGCAAAATTAGCTCACTCCTAATCATATGGAACCATTGTTTGATAATGAATCGAGTCTTAATTAAAGTTAATAATACTTGTAATCTTCAATACAACAATACAACATTCAATGAAGAATGTTTCATATGGTACAATTGCTGACATGGAATAAATAATCAGGCAAATGGAATTGAATGTTATTTTTGTCTTTGCCAATGCAATAATAATCAAGCATTGTCTTCTGATGACGCCGAAGATAATTGTTCTGTCAGATTTGGGAATTTCTTTGGCAGTGTGAATAATGGTTCACTGCCTGCAGACCCCTGAAATGCCAAGCCTAGTGCATATCCGAGTGCCCTAGCAACCGGAACAGCTACAGCATTTCCAACTTGAATATATCTAAAATGATCAACGAAAAACTAAGTTAGAAGTACTAATAGCCAAGTAAGAGCAATTAACTCGATGATACCAGAACAGAAAAGTATACAATGACATTTTGATGCATAAACTGAAAGCCAGCCCAAAACTTCAGAATAGCAATTCAATTATTTACCTCTTGAGATCTATTTCTCCTTTATTTCTTTTTTAGCCAAATCAACTCAATTTTCTAAGTGCTAGTGAACCTAAATCATTTTTCACCTATTTCAGCATAATCATAATCTAGTTAGTCCGTTTTACATGCATCATAAGTCTGTTAGACATTACCAAGTCATCTCAAATAATGCATTCAACGCATGCTTAATGGGTGTTCCCTTCCCAAGAATACACTTCTCCTGTTCTGTCTTGTATTTTCATTTTCAACTATGATCATTATATGGTGATTCAATCACCATACAGCAAAAAACATGTAGCTCAAGAAATAAGTTGCAATGACAATAATTAAACCACTCAAGCTTTGAGTTTCACCATAATTTAATATCTAATTTATTTTTTAAAATTTGGTAGGACAACGAAATACACAACAATTCCTCCAAGATGAGACTATTAGAAGGCACTTAATCCTCCTAAAATTTCTAAAATTCAGAATTTTCATTAAACCAACTGAATTTCCCTAATGTAATGCACATTCTTTTAGAACTCAACCTAATTTTATGCATCACAAACCATATTTAAAAATAAAATTCAACTAATCCTCAATCTTATTCTAATTAGAGTTATACGGAACATTTTTTCCTCTATCCTAAACAGATTAGGGCTACAATCAGATAGGCAAGATGCTGCAAGTGTCACATCGTGTGATCCTTGAGCTGACTACCGTAGAGTATTTAGTAGGTTGGTTAATCAACTTGTCCTACATCATAGTCCCATTCCCATCACACTTGTTCATTTTAACTGTAACACTCCAGATGTCTGTAAGTCATCAGAGACCTAAATATAACATGGAACTAAGTAGAATAAGGGAATTAAGATGGAAATTAAGAACCGAAATCCTAACAAAGGTAAGGGTTCGGAAATCGAGGCCTTTAAAGTGAATTGACAAATTCCAATCCCAAAATGAATTTTTATATTTTATTTGGATAATTTAGACAAATGTGAAGATGTTAGAAGTAATGAAATGTAAAAATTGAATTAAAGAGTATAAAAAATACTTAAATAAAATCAGCAGACAAATCGCAAAACTATCAAATTTCAATTTTGGAATTTTTAATAAAATCCAAACTGAAGAAATTAAATAAGGAAAAGGTTAACTAGGACTTTAAAACACTACAAATGTAATTAAATATAATTTCATTCATGAATTTGAAGATTTAGAGTAATTTAGGCTTAAAAAGGGCAAAATAATCAAAATGCCTATATAAATAATCAATACATAACTAGATAATTATAAAAATATATAATAAATAATATAAGTATAAGGAATTGAAGAAGTGGCCGGATTGGGAGGTTGAGAAGACAAATGATAGTGATAAGTATTAAAACTACTTAATTCATTAACTAACTTATTATTTAGCTAAAAAACTTCTAAGTAGGAAAAGAAAGGAAAGAAGGGGAAGAATGAAAAGAGGGGGTCGGATAGAGAATGAAAGAAGGAAAGAAAGTATAGACAAGGTAAGTCCAAGTATTAAAATTGTGTATTTTGCACTTTTAAGTAACTTAAGTTTCTATTGAGATTTTTTTCTTTTTCTTTGAGTTGATGCTTGGGAATGATGGGAAAATTAGAGGGAAATGTTGTTTGAAGTGTGAATGGAAAAAAGAAGCATGATTAAGATGTTCAAGTGGAGGAAAAATGATGTGGAGGTATTGGAAAAAAGTAGTGAAGGAGACCAAGGGCTAGGTTTGGTGAGAAGGCCAAACTGCTGAAATTTGAGATTCCATTTGAAGAATGATAGAGCCCGAATTTAATCATGGCTAAAACAGAAAAGTTGAAGCTTAGAATGTGAATTTGATGACTAGAAAAATTCCTGATTTAATTCTCAATATGTTGGGAGTTGTTGAGACTGTAACAAAACTAACCCTGTATGCAGGGCTGATTAAAATACAAAACTTAAGACACAATTTTGAAGGACTTAAAGATGGAACTAGGTCAAGACCAAAACATATAAAATTATAACTAGAATGTCTATTTTAATTTAGTGAAATAATTGTACCATTTGACTAAGGAAATAAGAAGTCATAGTGGAAACATTGGATATAGCTCAGTCTGCCCAAGAACAATGATGCAGGGTAGGATTAGAAATTACACCAAATTTCGTATACAACTCAAAATGAGATAAAATTTTAATATGTTGAGCCTTTGTATATTAGATTTCCAATGCCTTAAGAATCATGGTAATTGAAGTGGTATATCATGAGATATGGCAATAACAAGGAGATTGGGTCAGGAAAAAAACTTATAGGCAGATTTTTAATTTCAATGTTTTAATATATTTGTTTATGAAAAATAAACTTAATGCATACATACATTATGTGTAGAGGATTCGAAGGAATCAATAGAGGCTGAGAACCAAAGAATTGAAGGGCATCCTTGATTTAAATATCAAATGAGAGAAATTCATAGGAAGATTGCATAAAAGGTGAGTAGTTAATATGCTATTATTAATTGCTATTTGAAATCATAAGCCGTATTCTTTATTAACCACCTTAAATATGCATTTCAATATGACTAGAACTTCATATTGACCATGAGTTCTATTATAAACCCTAATCTTTATATATTCAAATTTTATTAAATTCTCCATCTATGTTGTATTTAATTGTTTTTATATGTTTATTGATATTTTTATAAGAAAACTAAATATTTTACATGATATTTTATTACAAGACCATGAGTTTTCTAAAATGATTTATAAGTTTCAAGTTTCGATGATGAATTACG
This sequence comes from Vernicia montana, assembly GCA_949750685.1. Taxonomy (NCBI): domain Eukaryota; kingdom Viridiplantae; phylum Streptophyta; class Magnoliopsida; order Malpighiales; family Euphorbiaceae; genus Vernicia; species Vernicia montana. The sequence continues at coordinate 21,072 of CATKHJ010446932.1, read as the reverse complement.
AGATTTGTTAATATTATGAGACTACGAAATTACTAGAATATTTAATGAATTACAAGTATTTATTACGAGACTAATTTGATGTTTATTGTATTTATTATGATATTATTTTGATTTTATTATCGAATTATTACGAGTTTTGATTAGCAAAAATCTCATAATCGATGAGGGATAAATCATTGAACATTGTGCACATTGTACCTACAGATTGAATATAACATCTGAATTCTTACTGAGAAAAGTATAAACTCCTAATCATGAAATCCGATCAGTCTCCTGTTTATTACGAGCCGATTTCTATTTTTAGTTTTTACATGTTTTATCACGAGCAAAATTATATAATTTTTACATAATTTATTACAAGCAAAATTATATTATATAATTTATTACGAGATATATATTCTTTGATTATGAGTAAAATTATATTACATGATTTATTTCAAGATATACATATTCTTAGTTTATGAACAAAATTATGTTTTAAAATATAAATATTGAATTTCTAGATTTCAAGAAAGTTTTGTTTTAAATGTATAAGTTGTGTATTATTAGATTATAAGTAAATTTCTATTGATAATTGTTAGATGGTTTTCTATGAATTTCTCTTCTACTACAAGTCATTTATATATATATAAATTATTATTCAATCATGAGTTATCACTTGTTTTAAAATCATTAAATAATTTTACAAGCTAGGATCCTTGTTTTCAAGTGTTATTAAATTATGAGATTATTATCTAGATAATGCCATAAAGGTATAACAAGTGTCATTCTTGTAAAGTATCGTTGATCACCTAACCTAGCAATACGTGATAGTATATTAATTTCTCACTAAGTATTTAACTCACCCCAATTTTCCTTATTTTCTTACAAGAAAATAGTAGTCTGACTAATGAGCTTAAGTACTCATCCTCACTTGAAGCTCGAGGTTAAATGAAGAAGAGATATTTTTATATCTTGCATATATATGTATACAAGTCAAGAATATTTGAATATATTCCTAGATGCACCATGGGAATTTAAGAACCTAAAATGCTAAAAATATGTAATATGCAAATTATGAATGACCTTGTATATAAATTAGTGAGCATGAGAAAAACATTGAAAGGATTTGTATTGACTATGAAGTTAAGGATATAAAAAAGAAAATTATTTGGGAGTGTAGTTTTATGCAGATTGTGATCTTGAGCAAATTGTAAATGAATGAAAATATTTAATGCCTAGCTATTATGCTGTTATAATTTTAATTGTATGTGAAATTCTTGGGTTTTACGAATATTTAGTGCCCTTATGGTTATCCAATCCCTATGACCGTCCATCCCAAAAGCAAAATGTAACTATTGTTCCTAAGGAGTACCAATTCAATGCATTGTTTGATTAATTAATTCCATTGTTCATGACATTCATGATAGGCTAAGGGAATTCGTATCTAGATAGCTTTATTCTTATTTATATCTATCAATCTTCTTATGTTTTAGTTTTAATTATCCTAAACTTTTAATTCACTAGACAATAGTTGAAGTTTGAACTAGTACTTATAAGCATTCCTCGTGGGAAATGATAATTTACTCATCATTTTATTACTTGATAACGACATGTGCACTTGTAATTGTTAGTGTGCGTTTCGGCACATCAATCCCTTTGGCACACTCTTCTAGAGCAAGAGAAGTAGCCTTTAGCACCGCCAACGAGTAAGATTGAGATTCTAGCAAATTGGAAAATTACTAAGATCTAGTGGTAGAAGGAATCAGAAAAATCGAAAGCACAGAGGATTGCTATAGTAGAAATTCCAATTCATTGAATTGAAGGCTTTCTTTATATCAATTTTGATGCCCATGTTGCAATGACCTCTAGAGTTAAGCAAGTTGACACACTCAGAGGCCCCTGAAATATAGTCTTTGATATGTCTTCCTTTAATAAACCCAAATTAGGGAGGAGAAACAATTCAAGAAGAAATCTCACCCAACTGACCAACAAGAATTTTAGTTACAATTTTGAATATGAAGTTACTCAAAACAATTGGTCTATATTTATCAATGGTTACTGCCTTAGGAACCTTAGGGATAAGAACCATCAAGCTTGAGTTCAAACCTAGAGTAATTTCACCCACAATAAAGAAGTGAGTTACTGCCTTGTAAACATCAACTCCTACTGAATCCCAACACTTCTGAAAAACACCCCCGTAAACCCATCCAATCTAAGACCACTATAGGCAACCATGGATATGACAACCACATTAATTTTCATGGAAGAAGGAATGGCCAAAAGAGTTTTGTTTTCCTCATCCATAACAAAGGAAGGAACAATCTTTAAGATAATGGAATAATCCATAGTATGAGACATCGCTCGAGCAACAAAGAGGTTCGAATAAAACTGAAGCACGTGCACTCAATGATATTAGAATCATCAATTAAGCTCCCATTAACTTGAAGCAAAGAGATTGCTCTATTTTGCTTCTTGCGGGCAATATAAGCATGATATAATCTTGAGTTTCTATCCCCGTTATTAAGCCAACGTATCCTGCTTTATTCACTTAAAAGCACCCTTATCACAGTTTTGTATAATGGAACCTAGATATAAAAAAATGCACTGTAAAACCTCTATACCTTTGAAACTAACCCCACTAGTCTCACTTCCCTTGTTAAAATTGCAATGCATTTTAGCTCTAGCTAAATTAAAATCTATACATGCTATGGTGCTCCATTGCTCCGATTTCTTATTATGGCTGGATCAATTTTTTCCATCAAAATTATTTCACAAGCAACAGAGGATTTTTTAGATGCCATGGAGTTGATGGATGAAGAGAAATGCACACTCCTTCAAGAATTGGAGCATGTCCATTTATTTTTCATGGGACAAGATGGTGTTTTTGGCTTTTACATAGGCTCATACTTCCAAAGCTTTCAGACTCTCTTTGAATGTTACCAACTCAACTGGAGGGCATTATGTTTTAGTTGTTGTTTAATGTTTCTTGTTGCTATTGTTTTTTGAGTTATAGGAGGATTTATTGTCCTCCAGAGTACATTCAATTCTTTCTTAATAATATTTTTCTTAACAAAAATAAAATAAAATAATGTCCTCTTATGCTTTGCCTATTCATCTATAACAAAGGAAAAAACAAGGATCCAGAACCTAGCATAACTAAATTGCAATAGGCAATTCTTAACTTTCAAAGCTGCCAATAATGATGTTAGTTTAGTTCTTTCGAATTGAACAAAAACACAAAAGCTCATACTCCTAAAATACACGCAAAACAGTTGGCTTGTTTCAAATGGTAGATGTATTCAGGTGCATCTATATTATATTTGAAAATTTCAAGTTGTATGAAGATGAGAACTTAGAGCTCATGCTCATAAGCAGAATTGTAAAACACCAAAAATAACAAATAACTATGTCATGCATATATACCTTTCTTTTATGGGCCCACACAGTTTATAGTAATCAAGGAAACCTTGAAGTCTTGCATTTTCACGAACTGATAAAACTCGGTCTTGCTCAGGATGCAAAATTGCCTATAAAGATATTGAAATCAAAAATAATCTGATATGAGGACAAATTATAAAATAGATAAGCCAATGAAAAACAAGTTGGAAGGCAAAGTCAACTAGATGACAATATGAATTGCATTTTTGGCGAAGACCATTCATTAGAAACTGTCCCACATCGGTTCAATGAGGAACTTGGGGTAGATAGATAAGTCTTAGACACTTTCTTCCCAACAATTAACTTTTAAAGGTGAATTCTCTTGAGGCACTTGTGGAGAATAAGTTGGAAGGCGATGGCAGAGAAAGATTAGAATCCAAATAAGTTATTCATTAGTTATTACGATGTATTGTATCAATTGATATGTAGAATAAGAATGGCAATAATTCTCTTCCTACTTTCCCATTTGCCAAATAGATATGTAGAATAAGAATGGCATCACAAAAATAGGATGTTGTCTAAATCCAAAAGCATATTGATTAACCTGGTTGTGAGGTTCTGCCCTTGTAACAACTGTTGGCACTGTCTCATCCCACCAAAGACGGGCAAAAGGTCTACATAATCACACAAACTAAAATTATTATAAAGCAAATTTATTATAGAACCAAAAGCATTACAAGTGCAAAGCGACCTACTTTGATGATGTCCCATTCACAAAAGTCATCGCATAATCAGGGACCTGTGATTGCAAACAGAAAAAGAACAGATAAGCAAATATTATTGGTCATAAATGGCTCAACCAAACCTTAATCCCAAACTAGTTGGAATTTGCTTATTGATAAAAATAATAAAACAGAAAAAATGTACAAATAGAAGAAAGAAGTGATACCAAAGGTTTTCCTGATTCTAGATAAACCCTCTTAACATCAGGATCCCATTCAACTTTGTTATCGGGCCGTACACGGACACCTGGTAGATCTCTAAAGTTTGCACCCTAATTTAAAAGAGGGAAAATTAGCAAAATTAAATAGCACAGGCAGCAAAATATTCTGAACAATGCAGGAGGCTTGCACTTTGATACTACAATGTCAAACCTTTTTCTTTGGTATACGGCAAGCACGTTGATAATCATCATTATTCAGCTCAAGTGGTCGATGATCATATAGCAAATATTCTGATGATTTTGACTTCAATGATGAATCCAACAATTCTGCGAGATCAAAAGTTAAATTTTAGAGCCTCACCAACAAGTTTTGATGAGCAGGGCTGCACCAGCAAGGGACAACAAAATTCAGGAAACCAAGAAAGAATTTAAATATAATAGTTCAAGAGTTCCAGAAAAATTAATGGCATATATCAAAGGCATGGAAGCTAGAACAAAGAATTCTTCTTAATTTGCATTGGATATCCATTGATGAACAGGATTGCAACAATTTATATGCAATTTCAGCAGTAAAAGCTTAACAGACTAATTGCTGCTTACCATCTTTTCTTAATCTAATCTGTCGCTGAAATTCTGTTTTAGGATCATTACCATAGGGCATTTCATCACGATGTTCATTGTTCTCAACCTAAATAAGAAACATACAAAATACAAAATGTTAAAAACATTAGAAAAGTGAAACATAGTAAAAACATACGTATATGAAAGAGCTAAAAGACAGCAAAACATCACTTACTGGTGGGAGGTCAGAAATTGCATCCTCCAACAACAGCTTCTTTTCCAATTGAGCAACACAGCCCTCATCATAAGCAACAACATTACTCTGCAAGTAAAATTAGAGTTTCACGAGCTTTAATTTTGAAGCAAGACCAACAAGAGATTACCCAAACGTGTCATCTATTGGTCCTCATACCTCAAACTCAACAGGAACAACGCCTCTCACAATAACATCATGAGTTGGAAGTGGGTATTGTGGCAACTTCTGCAGAATGTGAATATTTAGTTAGAAAAATAAAACCAGTGCCCAAGTTGAATAGTTTATTTAATAGCTACCTCAGTAGGTCGGGCACCCCACAGGAAACAACGCATTCGAAACTGAGGAAGCCCATAAGCCCCAGCAGCCAACATGCCAATTCTCGTTTGATAGTTCATCTCAATAAGCCGACCCATGGCATATCGCCCCAGAAATCCATCGGCAAACTTAAGAAGATCTACAACATTCTCCATCAAAACAAACTTTGGCTTTAAATACTTCACAACATCCATGAAAACTATGAGCTGTTTGTTTTTTTCGTCTTCCAAGGGATTATTTCTGTTTCTAAAACGGTTAAATCCACTAATGCCCTGGCATGGTGGCCCTCCACAAATCACATCTACAGCACCCTAAATAATCAAATAAAAAGCATCATAAAAAGAAACTAATAATCTATGTCATATAGTCCAAAAGATACTGGTAAACGACGAAGTAGACTCACAGGCAATGGTAGAATCCTTGACTTGTACCCATTGGTGACAAAGTCCCTTATAGCCTTCTGACAATTACTATTCAAAAGACATTACTTGTAAGATTTCATTTTCAAAAAATGAACAATTAGACACAAACATGAAATTAGTTAAAAGTGTTCTTTGGTTGCATACCCCAAACCCTCAATCGGTTCCCATGTATCATATTCTGGTCCATAATTCTTCCAGCTAACCTGCCGAGGAGCAAATTTAACAAGTAAATGAAAAGAATCAGAATTAAAACTTGATGGAAAAATGAAGCAAAAACAGATGATCAATGCAACAGGCATAGCTAAAGTGAACATACAATATCATATGCACTAACTTGAAACAAATCTGAATTAAGAAATAGCAACCTTTTCTTCTCGTTGATCTACTTCATGCAAATTGAACATTATTATTCAATACCAATAAATATGATTTCCACCCTAGTAACAAAAATCAAGCCCTCATACACTAGCCTACTGAATAGTTGAACAATAACCCAAAATTGATAAGAACCTGCACTATTAACAATGCTGTGGACTGCACCCTGAAACCTTGTTCCATGCTTTATTTTCATCCCATTCCCTAATTCCAGAATTACAGTTACAAAGCCCTAATCACATGAAATTTTTCCAGCCTATTCTCCAATAATCACAAACACTTTTAAAGACTTGATTTCCCTGCTAACACATGAATTGCTGATTCTAAAAAGCTATTCTTTTGCCTTACCACCTTGCCAATTCAAACCTGAAACACTAAATGCATTCTTCGTGAGCTTGCACTCTTTTCCAAATAACAGAATAGGTAGACAGACCACTAAAGCTGATGTTCTTTTATTTTCATTATTTACTAACAGGAACGCCATGTCCTTTGCACAGAATAATTTTTCACTTTAGGATACTACGAAAAAATTATCTTGTAAACAGAACAGTTCATAAAGGGATAAGTAATCAAATTCATTATTTTCATGTTCTAAGTCTCAAGTAGTTCAGCCAATACATATAAAATATCTATGGTTACATTTTCTGATATTTAGCATTTTTTGTTTTTGCCAAACCCAACTATAGACTCCCATGTACATTTTTTTTCTTAGTTAGAATATACAGATTTACATTGTTGATAACAGAAGCTAATTTTCACACACACCACTTCATGATGGCTACATATCAAAAATTATACACAACCATTTTGAAACCAAACTCAACATGATACTGTTAACTGTCCTCCATAAACAAGTTATTCCAAGATCATATAGAATCTAGCAGATCAAACAAGTATGTCAAATAACTATAAGCTAACAAGTTCGTGAAAGTTTTTTCCCTCTGAAACTTACAGAGAGATGACACTCCCCCTTGGCAAAATTTTATATCAAACTAAAAAGATCAATCCTCAAGTTTCATCTTTTTTCCACAACTATTAAGTTTACACGCCTTAAAGTGCAATTCATGCTCCCCTAGCAGATCAAACAAGCATGTTAAATAAGCTATAAGCCGATCAGTTGACCAAAGTTTTTCACTCAATACAACCTCAAATGGAAAACGCTCTCCCCCTTTGCAAATGCTATATCAAATCAAAAGATTAACCCACTGGTTTCAATTTTTTCCAGTAATATAAAGCTATGTACCTTAAAGTACAATCCACGCTCCCCTTTCTCTTTTGGGTCACCATAGCAAATTTGAAGTACCTTTGCTACTTCAAAAACCTCACCAACATCATCATCATCATAATCATCATCTTGAGCATCATTATCTTCTTCCATATCAAAAGGATAAGATTGCTGCTTTTCTGGATCAGTGCTACTTATAAATGAAAACCTGATGCACAGTTTCTCCCATTCTTTTAGCAATAACAAAAAATCCTCTGCAGATTCATTCCTCACCTGATTTGAAGAAAATCAATCTAAGAATGAAAAATCCATTGTACCAGAACAATATAAAAAATTAAAAATTGATATGAAAAGAATACCTCTGTCTCAGGGTGATTTAATTTAAGACTTTCACAGGCATATTTGTTCAAGTCAACCGCCCATTTCTACAGTTCCAAAAAAGAACCAATTATTAATTGAGTAATAAAATTAAACGACAAAAGTGCATGAATCTAGATAACTGTGTTTAACATTTTCAAAATTGCAACTATACAATTACAGAAAAGAAAAAAAAAACTTACAGTAATAAGATTTAAACCAGACATATTGGCACCAAGGCACAGGCCTGTTGACATAGCACCACAACCAGAATACAAATCCAACAATGTCACCCCTGATTTAGGATAAACATCACTGGCAGACTTCACTTCATTCATATCATTATCACTAGATAATGTGGATGAACTCTCATTGCTGACAGTTATATTTTCTGCAATTTAAAATATCAGGAAAACATTAAAAAAACTTTCAACTTGCAAACCAATACAATTAAATTAAAAATCATCAACTCACACAGTAAAGGGGGAAAGTAATTACCTGATGGTAATTTAACAAAGGTGGAGTAGGGAAGAAAGTAGAGCATATCACAGTAATAGTCACAAGAAGGAATTGTTGCTTTCTTTGCTTCTAAATCCACCTAATAGACAATCTTAAACAATTACCTACTTTGCAGAAACAGAAAACAAATGGGAGTGAAGGAGAGTGACCATACATTTAAAGGCACCTTAACAATATTCAGCTTTTCAACAAGACAATCTAACGGATTGTCATCCCGAATCTCTGAATAGAAAACACGCTTTTTATTCATGTCATAGGCGTGCTTAATGGACTGATAAAAAATAAAACAAAATAAATGACATTAGCATTACAAAAAATAAAAAACATATATAGATAGAAATGTAATATGACCATATCTTACAGTATCCCTAGCTCTGTAGAACCACTGAGCATTGAAGTATAGAGACCCGTCAATAGCCTCAAACATCTCCACAATTTTGCATATATAGTTATCCTCCCCATCTGAAGCCTAAACACAAAATCACCAGCAAAATCGAACTGAACAGAGAACTCAAACCAGCATTCTTTTCACATCTAAAGATAAATAGTCACAAAAAAAAAGGAAAAGAAAAGAAAAAACTCAACATGAAAAGGTAGAATAACATTTGAATCTTGTAACTTGCGTTCAAATTTGGCACAATAATATTTCAATGAAAATAACAAAATGAATAATGTAATATTCTTTGAACTACCCCATTGCATCATAAAGGCTATAACACAAACAATCAAGTATGGCATAGTAATGCACAACATTAAACACTTATGTATCGATCAACAATCCAAGGAGAAAGCTATATTGGAACTACAACCCAAGTAATCAAATTCAAGGGCAAAAAGAAGCATAAATCACATATCCTCATAATTATTTAATGTGCCTCTAAAATTGTTGATAATGTGCCTTTGATTGTGAGAGAGGGATGTTGAATTAGTTTGGCTATGTCCATCATAAACCTAAGTGCACTAGCAATAAGAGCAAGTGTATTCAACTAGCAAAAGAAAATAAGAGAGGGATACTATAAACAGCATGGATTAACAACCCAAAAAATATTTAGAATCACAATATAATAAATAGGATAATTTATATTTTTCAACACATAAAGAATAGGGAAAGAAAGAATTCTTGTTTTTTCTCAAATCAAACTTATTTTGTAGAATTAAATTACTCCTCCCATTTTATAAGATGAGATTAATACTCAATTTTAACCAATATGTTAGCAACTAGAATTGGAATCTAACTTAGTAAGCATTAATCTATAAAAAAAATTATCAAAGAAAGCAATAGCATTTTAAACCAAGAGATTTCATCCAAAAGAAGGGAAAAAAATAAAAGCAACTAACTTTGACATGCGCATCATCATAAAGATTGTAGAGGACGCGCCCATCAACCTCTGCTTGTTGATAATGGTAGCGAGCTGGAATGATCTCTTGAGAATCATCCTTGCTGCTAAATAACAAATTGAACAAAATCAAACAATTGACTTTAAATGCATGCAAATAACAAAGAAATGAGAGAAAAAGAGACAAAGCAAGAAAGTAATTAAAAGAGTAGAAAATGTCCAAATACTTACGCATTTGAACACTTTGAGGTAGTTGCATGTTTATTTGTCTGGAAAAGCGAAAGTTGAATTCAAAATCAATTAAAAGAATAAAATATCATCATAATGGAAGATTTATATAAAAGAAAAAGAAAAGTATCAAAATTTAAAACATTAAATATTAAGAAAAAAATCTATATACTCATTATTAATAAGCATTTAATACAAAAATAAAATCATCAATAATGGTATTGAAAGTAGAAGAGAATATATTAATTTCAAGTAATTTTATGATTGCTTAGCTTATATGCATTAAATATTATTAAAATAAAATTTAAGAAATTTAAATATCATATGCTAATTTAAATGTATGACTTCTATTCAATCATACAAAGTTATCTATTCAAACTAATAGGGTTTTTTTAACCTTCTTTTTATTGTGTTATAAATTTTTATCATATGCTTTCCCTATTAAACATATCCAAAATGTTTACCTTAATTTGTTCAAACGGTATCTTGCATCTTATACCTATTAGCACATATACCAATGATGCTAACAAACAAGAGGACCTAACATTTCTAACAATATAAATCAAGAATGATACTACAAAGTAAAATGCAAAACAAAGAGGGAGACATGATACAAACATAGAACTAAAGAAAATTCAAATTTAAAAACTCAAAAATAATAGAATTATAATCTAGATATCATATAGGAATATTTGGCATACATCTAATAATGAGAAACCTAGTTGAAAACTTTGTTAGGCCTTAATAGCTTTATTTTGATATTCATTAAACAAAAAACTTTAGTATTTAATCTTATAGGGCCCGTTCTGTTTGAGATTGCATTTAAAAAAAGCGTTTTTCAACAAAAAAAAAATTTTTAAACTGCTTTTTAAAATTGCTTTTTCAAAAGAAAACAAGTAACCCAGAAATAGGTAAATTGATATTTTTCCCAAAAACATATTTGAAAAGACAATTTATAAAAAATAATAAAAATCTATCAATTAAATCAAAAAAATTCAAAAAGTGCTTTTTAACCTCAAACAGCAATCTCAAATAGGCCTTTAGAAGATACGAGTAGTTTCATAATTTTCAAATGTCTTTAGGAATCCTTATTTTTATTTGGAGTCTTTATTGGTTTAAGATAACACTAAGTCCTTTAATTTTCTTTAGAGAGATTAGTTCTGCAATCCATTGTCCTATAGTTTTAGAACTACTTGGAATCTATAAATACTTGTACTTGTATTGCTCTACAATCAATTTTTTGTTAATGAAAATTAAAGCTTTATGCTTTTGTGGATTGTTTGATGTAATTCAACAATAGGTGTAAGTGTAATGCCTAAGGTCTATTTAGTATTTGCAATAAACTATTGTTTTCTTTTCCTCAATTTTTTACACTACAACCAAATATGAAGCCCTGCAAATAATTGCATAGTTTAGCCTCACAAAGCATATCACTATAGTTAGTTAAGGTACATTAAGGCACAAAAGGATCCTAGAGCATAAGTGCACACCTAAGTGATGTGAGGCGCTAAAGAAATAAAATAAGATGATTAAGTATATATGAGAGAACTACATATAGAGTCAAACAAAATAACTTACAACATATAGAATTATTGCATTAGTCTTTCCATAATCTAAATAAAATTAAGATTAGAGACGTCAAAATGTCTTTTAACCCCAATCCTACATCAAGCAATGCAAGCTAGAATAATAGGCAACAATTTCTTCTATAAAAATTAAGCAAAATAAAAAAGAAACAAACAAAAACATCTAAAAAAGAAAGGATCAAGAGCACCTAAAAAGGAGAGAAAGAAAAATAAAATGGAAAATGTGATAAAGTTAAATTAAATATGAAAAAGAAAAGTCAACTCCTGACAATTAGAGATAATAGAGTTAAGTTAATTACAAAAAAGGAAAACAATATCATGATAATTAGATCGCAGCAAATTTACAAATAGGAAAGTCATCTCATATTACCCAAATCATAGGAAATAGTTCATTCATACTAAAATCAAAGAGAGAGAAAATTGGGTTGGTAATAGAGTTTCATTAAATCTTGAAAAAAGAAAATCAACACATGAAAAATAAGAAGGTTAGCTCATAACAACCAAATCTTAAAGATTAATCAACTATCATGAACCACTTTCTTTGTAATGAGTTGTATTGTATATACATTCTTTTTATATATATAACTCCGTACATATATTGAGTAAGTCAATGCCTAAAATATTGCAAAGGAGTACCTAGATGAAATAACTTAAAATGGTTAAAAAAAGGAAGCTTATATGTATCAAATATGGCAAAAGCACATCTCAAGTAGGATTTGAGGCTCTAAGAGTTGCGTATATTGGATCAATCACCAATCAATAAATGATAAACTATGAAATATTAATTACAAGTAAAACATGTCTCTATATTATCTTGAAAAATAATGCATGAAAGGACATAGTTTAAAATCATATAACAATCTGATGGTTGTAAATATGCACCAATTTAAAGAGTTAAACTTTCAAGTAGAAGCTACATAAGTCAAATGCCAACCAATAATGTTTTGCTTTTTGGCATTTTTAAATTTGACATTGAACTAACAATGCACTTCACATAAAAATATCTTCAAAAGCAAGTGCATGAATATAATTTACAACATGAATTTCAAAATAACAAGTAAAAATGCAATGCAACAATCCATAAAGATAAATCAAAGAGCAATAAAGATGGAACAAAGGCAACAATTAAAAGACAATTGTGGTAAATTAGTTTAGAAAATATTTAAAAATTCAAAACTTTCTCCTAAATTTGCATCAACAAGAAGTTGAAATTGAACAACCAAAAAAAGCAAAAAAGTGCATTGAAAAGTCAATCCAGCAACTTGACGTTGCAAAAAGAATACATGCTTTGCTTGGAAAAGATGATGATAAAGATTGAGAGCAAAAACTTTATTGGCTGGTACTATTTAAGAAAAGCATAAAGCAACAAATAAAAACTAGAAAACAAGAAGCCAAAAGGTTAGATGAGCAAATTCAACAACCTAAAAGTATAATTGGCAATTAAGAGGGAAGGGGAATTCTATGAGAACATTTTAAGAAATTAAACTCTAAAGTCATTATGGTTGCAATGATGGATAAGGCATAAAACAAATAAATAGGACGAAGGAATCAGCTTCACAACCCAAGTTATCAAAGATGTTGGATTTATGTTGCCTCTGATTAGTATTCTAGAGATGGGATATTTTATTCTAAGTAAGGTCATATTTGATAAAACTGAAAATTAAGTACTAAAAATTTAAAGTACTAAATTTAAAGTGCTAAATAATATAAGTGATATAATTTTTTAAAATGTAAAATTTTTTAAAAATTTAATCGCTTATTTTATTTAGTATAAATTATAAGTTAAAAATTTTAACTTTCCATTTTAAATGGTTTTTTACTTAATTTAGACTTTTAAGACATACGTTAACAAACAATTTAAAACAATTAAATACTAAAAATTTTAATTTTAAGTGTTGAATGGTATTATTAAACACTACCTAAGTTCATACACAATTTCAAAAGCAACTTTCAAGTGTTTTTATTACTATTCTACCATAGAGGTGAAATAGCATTTCGCAAAATTCTTTTTTAAAGCTTGATATCAAGATTTCTTCATTCAAAAGAGAATGTTGCTTACAAGACACTCTAGAAAAATTAAATTTAGACTCAAGTAATTAGGTTTTAGTAGTCTTATTTAATTAAGCAAGAAATCTATAGAATTTTATCTTTTTAGAAGTCAAGGCATTTCATAATTTATATATTATATGGAGAAGTCATTTAGATTTCTTGTTTTTATTTTGTTCCCATTTGAATCCTTCTTGGTATAAGATAATATTATTGTTTCTAATTTTCTTTGGGAGATCATGGAATATTAGGGTAGTTTTGGAATCAAATATACTAAAAGTTTTGAATAGGGCAGGTTAGATTTTCATGTTTTTAGTTCAAGATGAAACATGGCTTCATCAAAATTTTACTTTCTACAAGATCAAACAATTTTCAAAGGTAATAAGTAAGTTTTTTGGTATGTAAAAGTGAAAATTTTGAAAAAGACTAACATGTCTATAAAAAAAAATAAAAAATAAAAATAAAAAAAAAAAACTTTAAAAGGACCAATATGTCTATAAATTGAAAGTTCTAAGGGACCTTTGCATGTCCAATAATTGCTAAAAATTTTGATGAATTTTGTTGAAAAATACAATGTACTAACAGCCCTTAATGAAGATAGTTTGTTGCTCACATGGTGAAATAAAACAATAGAAAAATGATTTTTGGCAAGGGTAGCAAATGCTACAACTAAAGCCTAGCACAGATACTCTCTAGGAGGAGAGTCACTATTCAAGAGGACCTTTTTAGAATTTTGTGGTAAAAAAGTACGCTAGAAAAATAGTGAAATGTTTGGAGAAATGTGCTCCAAGGAAAAAAAAATGGCATATGGCAAGCTTGAAAATTGTGGTGCCCGAGATGTGGAATTAATTATTGGAGAAAGATACTCTAAGAAATGCAATTAATTTGGGAGGCTTAAAGAGATGATGCTCCACATAAAGGCAAACAACAAAATTAAGAGAAATATCCAACAAAATCCAAGAAAGAGTGTCAAAGTCTATGACAAGTTTGCCATGACCACAGTCTGATTGCCTGATGTTTTCGGGGAGAACTTGTATTCAAATTAGTTTTAAGTGTTTATAAACTAGTTGGTGGAGTTAAATGAGAGGTTTAACTGAATTTGAGTGAGAAACATCTAAAATGGGTTTAGATATGATAAAAAAAAAAAAAAAAAAAAAAAGGTAAAGCATGATCTGAAAGGCATAGTTGTGATCTGGGTTAATTTTGTACTTGAATTTTTTCTAAGAGATATATAAGCCTTAATAATGAAAAAAACAGCCTTTTGAAGGCTCATTTTACAAAACTCGTGTTGTGTGTGGTCCTTGCCCTACTATTTCTGAACAATAATGCAAAAATTCAAACTCAGCTGGAGCATGCTCATATTAGCTGTGTGCATAAACACATTTACCTTATACATCAAAATTTATCATTTTCAACACTTACATTTCATAGCATTTTTGGTCCAAAATGTTACGATACCATTGATTTTTATAATAATAAAACATAAAAGATAGAATTCAGATGCACAAATGAGTTATGCATTATATTGTTCATATTTGATAACTCCACACTTGAATCTTGAGCTTTATTATAGAATTAGTTACCTGAAAATAACATATATAAATTACGCTCTTAAGGTTCATTCATAAGTTACATTATGGTTAAACCTGTTAAAATATGACAACCAATTATTCTTCAAACTAAGAAACAATTATTTAAACAAATTACTTCACAATGGACAATCATATACATGATGAAATTCAATTTTCCAGAGGTTTAATTGGCCGCTTGTTAAAACCAAACATTTCACAACCAAAACCAAATTAGCGTTTAGTTCCTCCGATACTTGATACGGTAAAAATATAGTCCAACTAAAAAGAAACCCTTTAAGGGGGTGTTTGATGTCATTTAATTTTTTGTTTCAAGTTTTTCTGTGTATGTTGATGTAACAAAGGAAAATCACTTTTTATAATTCGCCTTTATACCAAATAATAAAAATAAATGTATTTTAACATTAGATTTTTCTTTTACTATTGAGATTTGAGAAACAAAAACCCCACTGTGAACCAAATTAAAAACAATTTTTTTTACCTTGTTTGCATATCGATGAGGCCACCGTCTTCTGGCCTCTTCATCAGGCAGAGGATCGCCAATAAATTTAGCTTCAGGCGCATCATCCTCACTATCACCACTATCGCCACTCTCATTTTTCCTCAATTTCTCTTCAAAATCAGGTTTTGTATCAGATCCACTACCGCTCTCCGTCAACTTCCTCTCAGCAAAGCTCAACTTGGCTCCTTGTTCATCCACCTCTTCACCATTCAGCGGAAACAGTTCCTCTGTTGCTTCTGCTTTTACTCCTCTTTTTGACTTCTTAGAAGAAGCTGCTGCTTCAGAAGAGGTCGTCGTTTTTCGCTTCCCAGCCATGTCGTAATGGTGCTCCTGCGGCCGCAGATAGAGGAGATGGATACAAAGTAGATGTAGTCAAGCAGTAGTAGTGGATAGAATAGAGAGAGAGAGAGGGGAGAGGCAATTGCAGATGGAAGATGGAGGGACAGAGAAATGGCCTTTTTTTATTTATTTATTATGTATGAAATTAGGGTTTTTTTTTTTTTTTTTGGAGTGGAGAATGGTATGGGCGGGAAACGAAAATATTTTGGGGGGATTTTGTGGAACGGATTTGGAAATGGGAGCGCGAGATCTGGCGGTCTTTTTATTTTTAAACGTTGAGACTTGCGATGTGTTTGGTTGTCTATTTTGATTTAATTGGGAAAAGGTCAAAAAAACTCATCAATTTTCATAAAAACCACTAATAAACCCTTTCTATTTTTTATAGTTCATTTAAATTCATAAACTATTCAAAATGGCTCAATGAGTCTTATAAGCCAACGCCATTATTATTTTTTTTTTTTTAAGTCTTATGGATACCATGAATAAAATATTATATATACAAAAATAAAAAAATAAAATACTTACCATCGTTTCCTCAAACCTTTTCAATGGCGAGGAACCGAGGCTCCAAAATGACGATGTTGTTTGTATTATTCATCTCTCTAATTGTGTTTGGAGTGTTCGTTTTAGTCTTTGCTTCTCTTCCTTCTCTCTCATCCTCTCATTATCACTCTCATTGCCACAAAAAAGTCTTCAAATTAATTCTCTCTCTCTCACTATAGAATTTTATCTTATTTATTATTTTTTGTAAAATTCTTTTTTTCTCAAATTGGTGAAATTTTAACTTATTTTTTAGGCCAATTCTTGAAGTTTTGAGATAGAAGATGACATGTTCTTGAAATATGGTAAGCTTTTTCAAATCATAGGTGATTACTTGCACTATTTTTGAATTATTCCAGAGGTATGAATGGACATCTTATAAACTTAATTATATCTAATTGTTATTTGCAATTTGATATTTGAAGCTTTTAGTTGTAAGCATATTCATCAATTAGAATTTGATTTCTTCTTTTTTGGTGTTTGATTAATTGGCAAATTGATGGGTTTATTTCTTTTTCTCTTTTTTTATAAAGTATTAGGGAGTAGGGCTGAGCACGATTTGGGGGAATTCGGAAATCTGAAAATCTCCAAAACCGAACCGAACTTCGAATATTTTCAAAATGAAATCTCCGGAACCGAACCGTAAGAAAAAATCTCCATACCAAACTGTCCCGATTTTTCGGGACGGTTCGGGACGGAAATTCGAGTCTAATGGGACGGTTCGGTACGGAACGGGATAAAACGGAGATTCGAATATTTTCTATTTTTAAATAATTAAAAATTAAATTTTACTTATACATTATTCAATTTCATTAAATGTGTTGCTAATTCAATATCAAAGTGTATGTATATATATATATTGCAACTACTAATTTGAAAATAAAATTTTATAATTAATAAAAATTAAATTTTACTTATATATTATTGAATTTTTTTAAATGTGTTGCTAATTCAATATCAAAGTGTGTGTGTGTATATATATATTTTACAACTACTAATTTGAAAATGAAAATTTATAATTAATAAAAATTAAATTTGACTTATACATTATTGAATTTTCTTAAATGTGTTGTTAATTAAATATCAAAATGTGTGTGTGTTTATATATATATATATATATATATATATATATATATAAAAGAACCCTTTAAATCGGTTATAGTTTCGATTCTTCGGTTCGGTATGGTTTGGTACGGTTCTCGGTATGGATAACTACTAATCTCCAAAACCGTACAAAAAAAAAATTGAAATAGTTCGGTTCGGAGAAAGTCAAACGGTCAACGAATATTTTTCGATTCTGGATATTCTCAGTTCGAATTTTCAGTACGGTTCGGTATCTCCGAGTCCCGTACTCAATTCTAGTCTTGGTATGGTATTTATAAAGCTGTTTGGAAATCGACGCATCCTCTTTTAGTCTTTTTTTATACGTTATTTGAAAATTGATTTATTCAAGATAAGAAGCAATATTATAATTGTTGAAATTTTTAATGTTTGAAAGCAACTTATCAGTGTGCGCAGAGATGAGCTCAAATGAATTTTCAAGCTCCATAATCTGATCACCTCGATAAATTCAAAGTTCTATATGTGTATACCTATAAAAAATACTTTCATCATAATATTTAATTTTAGTGCTCTCAAATTATATATCAAGTTTTAAACTTATTTTAAATTATATTAGTAGTAGTAAACCTTTCTCTCTCTTTCCCTTTTCTCCTTCTCTGTTAGGGTTTCTATCCTTGGGAGCGCCACCCAGATCTGATCCGTGGGTTACCTTCGGTGGCCACGGCCACTGGCGGGGATATCCTGCGGCTTTCTTTTCTTGTTGTTTATTCCTTTCTTTTCCTTGCAATAAGGCCGAGTTGCTCTTTTTGTGTGTTTATTTTGTGTCCCTTATTTGGGATTGTTTTAATCTTGTGTTGATATGCATCTGTGTTTTGGTCTTTCTCGGCGAGAATGCCGTTTATCCCTTCGGCCATGTCCGATTCTCCCTCCCGCTCTCTTTCTTGTGGTGTCTTTGGCAAGAAGAAAGCAAGGGGGAGCATAAAGAGATAGTTGGCGAAGTCGTCGTCACTCTATGAGGTGGATTGGATGTTGTTGAGATGGGTGTGGCTGGGTTCATTTCTGGATCTTCGATTTTCTGGCCATGGGAGTACTGGGTGATGAATAGTGGGCTTTGTAAGCTAGATTTGTCTCCCAGATGGTGGCTAGGCTTGAAGATCAGAGAGTACATGCTATGGCGGCGAGATCCGACTTTTTTTCTCTGTCTTGCAACCTTCTGTCCAACTTGGCTAACGGCAGCCTGCTCTTTTAAGCAGGCGGCGTCAGGGCAGTCAGTAGGGGCAGATGGTTCTGGTAGGGGGCTGAAGTCTAAGGGCATTGCAGTCTTTTCAATGGCTTCTGGGCCATTCTTTTTTTGGGCTTTAAGCCCATGTTTTAAAAATTCCATTTCTGAGTTTGTTCTATTGGACCTATGGTCCAATTGTAATGCCTTTAATTGGTTATCCTTATGCACTATTATTGTACTTTCTGGGTTTCAAGCCCATTAATTAATACAACTATCTTCTTTTCAGGCAAAAAAAAAAAAAAATTATATATCAAATTTTGATATAACTTTAAATTTGATACATATTTTAATTTGACCTATAATTCAATTGAAATGATTCAAATCTGAATTACTTGAATACGTGTTAAAAATATAAATTCCACATGAATTAAATATAAAATATTGAATAAGCTCATATATAATTAGGTTCTCCAATTTTAATAGCTAGCTTTTAAAGTTGGTACTCCCAATACTATATAAGTTCCAACATTTGTAAAATGGTATCAAAACGGGAAAATGATTCATGTACATACTCCTGTTCTATTATAATTCGGATTGGGATTTCAATTTCTCTTTTAATTTTCAGTAAATTTGTTTTTCGCTCGTGTTGGGCTTTCAATTGTTTCAACCCAGTTCCTATCATAAATTTACAAGTGTCAATTGGACTTAATAAAAAATTATCTTGCCTAGTTGTCATTTGAGGAGAGTCTTAAAAATATAAATCCTACATAAATTAAATATAAAATGTTGAATGAATTTATATATAATTGGGTTCTCCAATCTCAATAGGTATTGGGCTTAATCCAAATGTGTGATGTGTGATCTGTTTTGATATGACTTATTTTGTCCGAAATAAATTAATAAAAAAAATAAAATTTATAAAATAAAAATTTTAATGATAAATTAATTAAAAAATATATAACATGAATTTACCTAAAACCTAAAAATTCACCTAAATTTGACCTAAAATATTATTTTTTTTTAAAGAATTAACCCGATTTGCCTGCAATTAAAAATGAGTAGACCCAAATTCGTCTTAAAAAAATAATCTAAAATGATTTCAACCAAAATTACTTGAAATGCAATGATTTTGCTTGAACCCACCTAACCCAACAACTAATTCATATCTAAAGTAGAATAAAAAATTTAGTTGACAAACTCTTGATATACAAGTATTGCTTTTTTTAACACAAATTATGATTTAGTAAGTCAATTCACAAAATCACAAAAAGGCTAAAAAATATTCAATATAATCTCTTACTTATATATTGGCATATAAAAAAGAACACCCATAATTTAAACAAGATACTAGACTAATCTAAATCTTAATTATCCGATTTAAAGTAATAAAAATGAAAAAAATTGATAAATTTTTTTTTAAAACAAATATAAAATTAGAAGTGGCTCAATTTGAATCAAAATTCATTAATCGAAAATTTGATCTAAAATTTTTTCAAATAGTCAATTCAATTTACTCCACAACATACCCAAAATAACTCGATTCAATCAGTTTAATACAACCCATTTGCTATTTAATTAGCACATTTAGCAGAAATATATAAGGGTCAGTTTGGGAATGAATTTAAAATTGCATTTTGATATTTATTTCTAATTTTTTAAAATGTTTTTAACTGCATTTTATAAATAATGGTTTTAGAAGTTAAAAAATTTAGCTTTTCCCAAAGCATGATTTCTAAACTCTAAATAAAATAAAAACAGTTTGACAAAAACAATTTAATCACAATACCAAACACATACAATTATATTGAAAATTCTTGTCATTCTTTGAATTTTTTTCTGCCAGAAATAAGATTCACCATATATAAATAATTTTTCAAATTACAGTTAGATAATGTCAAAATATATTTGCTAATACAAAATAATCAACTAAACAACTAAACAAATCAATTTTAATAAATACCCACAATATTGATAAAACTTGAATTTGAAACATTTTTATTTTCAGACCTCGATTTTGGCCTTACTAGGAGAAATTTGGAGTGGCAAAAAGGAGACACTACATCCACAATGAAAGCCCCAGAATTAGAATTGACAAAAAGGAGAGACTACACCCACAAATCACAATGAAAAGCAAAACCCAAACAGAACATATAATAATAATAATTGATTCAAAGCCCATAACCATAAATTAAACAGCCACCAGGTTCTTGTTCTGGTGTTCATGTGTCTTGTTGCACATGTTAGAGGGATTACTAAGTTTGGAAAAAATATTTAATTTTGAGCCTAAA
>CATKHJ010446851.1:0-13216 GCA_949750685.1 Vernicia montana | reverse complement strand
TGAGGGAGGGGGGTATTTATAGGAAAATGGGGTGGGGGTAGTTTAGGAAAAGAAAATATGAAAAGACCAAAAAGGTAAGGCTTTTTGGGCTAAAAAACAAGCTGAAGGAGGGGCAAAAAGGTAATTTCAGCACAAAAAGGGACACATCCACGAGACGCGCTGGCGGTAACTAACTAATTAGAGTGAGTAAAGATTAAAGAGAGAGAGAGAGAAACAAATAGATAGCAATCACAAGTGCTTGAGGTGTGGTTTGAAGTGATGAGGGAGTGGGGTATTTATAGGAAAATGGGGTGGGGGTAGTTTAGGAAGAGAAAATATGAAAAGACCAAAAGGGTAGGGCTTTTTGGGCTAAAAAACAAGTTGAAGGAGGGGCAAAAAGGTAATTTCAGCGCAAAAAGGGACACGTCCGCGAGACGCGCTGGTGGACGTCCGGTGGACGCGCCAGGTCATCTGGCGGCTGTTGACGTGGCGAATAGGTACGAAAAGCTGATGAGATTTGGCGGATCCACCGGGACTCTCTGCGGATCCGCTTTTGGCCGCTCCGCCGGAAGTCCCGGCGGCCTGGCGGATTCGTCGGAGATGCCAGCGGATCGTCCAAGGGCTCCGGCAGCTGCCACGCACAGGGTCCTATTTTGCAGGCTTTTTTAGTTTCTGGATTAGTTTTTGGGGCTTCTGGGTCAGTTTTCGAAGTATTCTGATGTCTAAAAAATTACCAATCAGTGGCGATGGATCCAAAATTAATTATCGGATAGATTGACAGTCAGTTTTGAAAAAAATCTGATCAGTCTCGGAAAAATACTGTCTAGTACAGACGGTTCGGTCAGAATAAAAAAAGTATCAGTTTGGATAGAAAAATATTCCGATCAACTTTGGAGGGTTTAGAAATAATTTTGGAGGTGTTAAATTGAGGGTTCACAGTTGTACAGTAACGTGAGGTTAAGAAGAAAGAAATTAGCTTTATAAGAACAATCAAGAAATCTCTAGACTTAACAATGGTTTCTTCTATTAACTCAATGGCTTCTTTTTCTATTAATTCATGTATGTTTTCTTATATTAATATTCATGAAAATATTCAATTTTTCAAAGTCCAAAATTTCTTGTTTAGTGTATGATGTGATTAAAGATATTTAATCTAACAATTAGTATCAGAGCATGGTTTTGAAGGTTGAATATTTTATGTATATCATGAAAATATGCTTACCTGATTCATGTTTTTATTTGTTGCCTGTTTAAACTTGTTCTATTTTCATCACCGTAATTTGGCATAAGTACATATATATTTATTGTTTTGGGTGAATAGAAGAATATATATATATACCTTAATTTAAGCATTACCTAAGTCTATGGCATAATGATTGTGGCCACAAATGTCTAAATTCACCACTTGTATATAGGAAATTTTTTTGGCATATTCACTCATCTAGGTGGCGACTGATGTTAATTAATGAGTTGTATTCATATTAAGATGACAATTGTATAAATTAATTAAACTTATATTAATTTACTGTCTTACTAAGTTTTATTCAATTGCTCGTAGACATAAATTAAATTATGATGTTTTAATTATCTATATGCATGTATTATGAAGTTAGTTTGATAGTTGCCAAAGTGACCAAACTAGAAAATTTCAAGCGACATGCATAAATAGTCATTTATCCTATATATTAATGAAATATCTATGAATGAAAATATGTAGATAAATTGACGATACTAATTATCAGAACTTTAGGATTACCTATGATAAGGGACGAAATAAACCGAACTGGGTAGTAAAGTAAGTTGGGCCCGGCCCAATATAAAATACTTGCAAGCCCATTAATCAAAGTCAAATAAAGAGCCATCTAGTTCGTGTCCAAGCAGGAAGCGGACTAAAGCAATGCAGCAAGCCAATCTATATCCGAACCGGTCAAGGAAATCCATACTCAACTCATGTAAGGATCTGTCTCCTATAAATACCTCAAAGTTAAACCAACAAAAGGTACAGGCATTCTTGCTAACATAAACACAAGCAATTCCCTAATATTGTTCTCAGTCTCTTTCCTTGAGCCCATTCACTAACTTGACCGTCGGAGTGGCTTTGCTAGGCACCCCGCCTAGCCCACTTGACTCTTGTTTCTTCTTACAGGTCGCATAAGTTCTATTCAAACTCAACTAAAGGTGAACTATTCTGAACGACCTCACTTCGGTTGGAATTAGCTTCATCAATATAAAAATTGAAATAGAAAAAATATACTAAAATACCATGTGGTTTCACACTTATTTTAAATGGGGCCTGTGATTTTTTTTTTTGTGACACTTTAATACTCTGAACTTAACACCGTTTAACACATCAATTTAACGATTTTAATGTTAATTTGCTTTAGAAATTTTGGGTGTTTGCGAGCGATTTAAGAATAAAATATTATGAAATATTCACAAATGAGAAAAAGTTAAAATTATTAGGAATTTTGACGTTTTGGAGATTGAGGAGACTAAAAATGTTGTATTTTAATATATATTTTTTTTCTTCTCATAAACTTTATCTAAAATGCTACATTTTTATTTATTTTTTTCAATACATCAACGCCACATAGAAAAAAAAATATTTTTGAATTTCTACTCTAGGTAAATTGACACTAATGTATCAGAGTACTAAAGTGTCACAAAAAAAAAAAAAAAAAAGCCACAACCCCTATTTAAAATAAACGTGAAATCACAGGGTATTTTAATGTATTTTTTCATTTTCAATTTTTATATCATATGACACGTGAGCACCACGTAGAAAAAAAATAATATTTTTAATTTTCACGTCAGTAATTTTAACGGCGTTAGGTAGATTGATATTAATGTGTCAAACGGCGTTAACCTCAAGGTACTAAAGTGTTACGAAAAAAACCACAGTTCCCATTTAAAATAAACGTGAAACCACATGATATTTTAATGTACTTTCTCCAAAACAATAATAGCACAAGCTCTTTAAAATATGTTTAACGGTGTAATATTGTTTATTAATTTGTATTTTTATACTTTAATATATGAGTTTGTGCTATTATTTTTTTTAATTTTCCTAAATTTTATAGTTAATGTAATCTACATTTTAGTATTATAGAGTTGTTTTTGGATAAGGATTAATTAACTATTTTTTATTTTTCAGTGCAAAAAAAAAAATAACTATTTTTTATTTTAAGTATAATATTATATATATTAATTAAAATATAATTATGGAAAATTAATATTTTAAAGGAAAAGAAGAAGGATAAAAAGTATAATTAATGTGATATGATAATTAATGAGAATATTATTATAAAATGAAGTTTTAATTAAAGCATATGTACAAGTTTATATTATTAATGCAAGAGTTTAAAAATTAGTTTGCTCTTACTATATAATAAATTTAACTCTAATAATAACATATTTACAATGATAATAACACCATCCTTTTTAAATACATTATATAGTCATTTTGAGAAGATCAACTCTTAATATTAAAATTATTGTATCTAACGAGCAAAATCCCTTTATGATATTGTATTAAAATGTCTTCACGACTAGGTATGTAAATGGTCGATTTGGTTTAAAATCAAACTGAACTGAAATAATTGAAATTGTATTTTTACCAAATTAAATCAAATCGAATTTAGAGTAAAAATTGAACCGAACCAAATTAAAAAATTCGATTCGGTTCGGTTTGTCAGTTTGGGCTGGTTTTATTTTTATTTTTTTGCTATTTCTCTTTTTTTTTTATAATTTTTGAAATAAAATTCAAGTAAATTTAATATATGTTTAATAAATATATTTTAATATATGTTTAATAAATATATTTTAATATATGTATATAAAATAAATATATTTTAATATATATATATAATATAAATATATTTTAATGTGTATATGTATATAAAGTTCGGTCGGTTCGGTTTTAATAAAAAAAATTTGGACAAAAATCGAATTAAAATTTAATTTAGTTTTTAAAATTTCAAACCAAACCGAATTTTTTAAAAAAATAAAATCAAACCAAACCAATCGATTTAATTTAATTTTTCAATTTCAATTTGATTTTACTCACCCGATTCATGACACTGTAAAAGGTAGAGTGTATAATGAACCTATAGGTAAATAACATAGGAGAGAATACTAGAAATACAGTAACTTGTGTTCAAGGAATTGAATTGAAATACAAGATTATTAACACCAAATTAAGAATGCCATCCAATACATGCCCCTATATATTTTTTTATTATTTTTTCTTGAAATTTTTTATTTTGCCCCCATACACCTAATTTTGAATTTACCCACCCCTCCCCCAACTAATTTTTAAAATTTTTTATTTGGATTTGTATTGATAAATATCTTGTAAAGCCTAATGACTTTTTTCGTTTCTTATTACCAATGTTTTCAAATACGGTTCGCCCTTAGAATGGATGAAGGCAGAAGATCATGAGTCAGAGATTCAACCGGAATCGAACTAGACTTTTAAATAATATTTATTATTTATTATTTATATATTAAAAATAAATATAATATACATATAATTAAAATTAACAAACATTACCTAAGCAATTAATGAACATGACTTAGAATAAATATGAATTTGAAACTATTACTTAAAAAAAATTATGGTAAATTAACTTATTAAGTGGCAATTTTGAGGCTTAAATCCACGGTTCAAACTACACTTTCAATATGTGAGCTCATAACCTGCGTATATAATTGCCGAGCTGAAATGGATTAGCCCGTGTTAGCTTAGTTTTGTAATTTTTTTCTTCAATGACGAGGTTTTTTTTTTTTTTTTTTAATTTGAACTGGCTCACCCATAAAATCCACGCCGGGTCGCCTGATTTTTCCCAGGGCCATGGCATCCTGGGTTTTAACTCTACTCCGGACTGATCCCTGATTTTCCCTGTCCGACTGGCCGGGCCAAATCTGTCAACAATGCTTATTACTATAAGAATACTTAAAATAATTTTTTTTAATTATAATTCTATCATATAAACATAGACTACATGAATAAATTTTACTAGATTATAAAAATAAAATTTTACTAAAATTAACAAATAAGTAACAATCATTAAATCACATTGTTAATTAACCAAGTGTTTGCATAAAGAACCAATAAAAGATAAATAACAGAATATAGGTGCAACTTTAATGGCCACAACTCACTGTTGATGAAATTAAATCAAATCTCAGCCAAAATTGATGGCTAGAACTCATATACTTGACCAGTTTTGCACCAAAGAATTACACAAAAAATTGAGTAACATATTGTAAACTTAATCGAAAAAATTGATATACCATCTGGGGATGTTTGATTATGAAATTTTATGCTTCGCCAGTTCTATATCGATCTCCAATCGATTCTAATGTGTCTGCAACTTCTTTCATTGATGGTCGGCCTTTGGGAGAATATTGAAGACATCTAACAGCAAGCAGAGCAATTTATGAAGCCTCTTTGGCAGAGTATTTTCCCTCCAACCTAGAGTCCATTATATCTCTCAACTTCATTCTGTTAGATAGCAAAGGTTTTGTCCAGTTCACCAGGTTATGTTGCCAACGTGGACGCCTTCTATCAATTGCCCGCAGACCAGTTAGCATCTCGACCAAAACTACGCCGAAACTATAAACATCGCTCTTTACATACAAGTTTCCTGATAATTCAGCATCACATTAAGTTTAAAATGTAACCCCAAATTGTTTTAGGCCTGAAATATGAAAGAAACAATCATCAAGCCATACAGACGTAGTGGATCTAGCCTCTTAATTTTGGGAGCAACATAAAATTTTCTTAAAAGGTTTTGGAGGCGAAAGTAACTTTTCAAAAAAATTGAAGTAATTTTTAATACATATTAAGGGTTTTTCAAAAATCTTTGAGGCGACTGCCATCCCCCATCCCCAAGGATCCACCACTAGTCATCTGAGTTTAGATGGTTATAGAATTATCCGTAGCAATATATTCAGGAGCTGCATAACCCACTGTGCCCATACATACGATTTATCAACAGTAGGTCCCCACTTTGCCAAGCCAAAATCTGATATCTTTGCAGTAAAAGACGAAAGGAAAGCTTGAAATTAGAGAGAATATAAACCCTCATGAATCATTTAAGTACATTTTCTTCGAAGTTAAATGTCTTTTTGTTCCTGTTATTGAATAACTATGTATAGAATCATTAGCAACCAAACTGACTTTAGTTTAGTTTAACCCAACAATTCTGTAGCATAGCAGTCTGATCAAACATGACAATAACAATTCATACTCATCCATGAAACTACTTATCAGATTTTGAATATCAGTTTTGATTTTGGCTTATTCTCAATTCTCAATCATCTTATCTCGTAACAGTTTTTGTTACATGTTGGTCAGTGCAATATATAATGAATACAGCAGTATTTTGTTTTACATAAGACTCAAGTTTTTATGGTATCAGAACAAATTGATCAGTAGCATCAGTATAGCACCTAAAGCAAAACTCAACCTCTCTTTTATCTTCAACTCGGCCTAACAGACAACACCAACAACCTTCTATCTCTTCTGATATAACTATCGCTTTTATCACAATTAACCATCATCAGCATAAAACCGATTTTCGTTCTGTTATCTACCAAAAGTTCAAACTACAAATTAGATTTCAAATATTTGTTATTTTTTTTAATTGTTTTAAATCTTCTTACTTGCAACAATATAAATATGTTGTAAACATGCTACAAAGAAAATGTAGCAGAAGCATATTCTTGCAAACATTCATGGGCTGTAAGAAAAATTTGTAATGGAATGGCTTGAACTTGTTTATAATTTATGTTTCTGAATAGTATCTATAAATCATACGGAAATTTACCTTATCAAGCAATATATTTGAGGACTTGAAATCCCTGTGAATTATGGGCTTCTCCATCATATGCAAGTAAGACAGACCTTGAGCCATTCCTATCATAACCTGAATCCTTATTTCCCATGGAAGCAGCCGATCTGGGCTACCTGCACAAGTTAAAACATGCATTACACAGAACAAATGAGGTTATTTTATCAGTAAAAATCACAAGCATGTTGATCACTAACTCTAGAATTTAATGATATTAGCTAATTCTTACTTGCAAACAAATGGTAATTCAAGCTCCCCTTCTGCATAAGTTCATAAACAATGAGGAAATTTTCATTTTCTTTGCAGTATCCCAACAACTTTATAATGTTGGGATGCGAAAGCTTTCCTAGGAAACCAACTTCTGTCTGTACTAACAAATGACAACCAAATAATCATACAATAATGATAATACTGCTCAAGAACAATCATAATAGAAAGCAAAATTGAAAATGTTCAGACACCAAAACACAATTATCCAGACAAGTAAAATTAACAATACCATTGATAAAAGCAAACTTACTCTCCATTGCCGATATCCTTGCTTGCTGCCTGCGTCCAAAATCTTAACAGCAATAGCCCGTTTCCTGGTACCTTGTGATGGCACATTCTCCTTGATCCAGCCCTTATAGACACTGCCAAAACCTCCCTGTCCTAGCTTCATATCTTTTCTAAAATTAAAGGTTGCAGCCTTCAATTGTGCAAACGTGAAAGCTCTCAACTTTGAGTCTGATGCAGTTCCCCCATCTGGAATAATCTCATCTTCAACTGATAATTCATTGTCCTCGGCAGCATTGACCCAGATAGCTGCAATTACGCCGCTCATTTGAGATAGCATTGTCGTAAGGTTGGTGGTAATGTTAGATAACTAACTGGTGCGGGAGACATTGTCACCCAGAAAAGAAGTATCCCCTGATGATATTGTAAAGTTAATAGTCTAGTAATATAGTTCACAGAAGTGTACAAAAACAGAGTATTTTAGTACCCACCAAGAGTTTACAAAAAGAACCAAGATAAATTACATGAATATAAGAGCGAAATGGACAAAACGTCAAAACCCATTTGTAATTTGGTGAACTTACCATCAAAAAGATGGGCGTCGCTACTTGGAAGTCGATCTGGTTCTGGGATTGGCTCTGCAGGTGCAGGTGGAGTGGGGGGATCAGCTACTGGGGCTGGATTGGATTTACCAGCAATGTAACTCCAGCAAATACCCATCAACAAATTTTGTATCTTTGCATTAATCGGTGATAAAATTAGATTATGCATAATCGATGATGAAATTAGATTCAGAGAAAAGACGAGGATTTTCTTCATTGAAGTTAATGACATTAGCATTTTTATACTCCATTTTGCAACTTTCACCTCTTTCATGTTAAAAAAATAATGATGAACAGTCAGTTTGATCTTTGGTGGAGTTAATGTTTATTTATTTGGTCGTTTAACTCTTGCTTCATTTGTTTTCGAAGCTGGGAGTGGATGAAAACCAAGAATTTCCTTCCATCATGAGGAAGGCAAGAGAAGAGAAAGCAAGGGAAATTATACTTGTCTCTTCAAAGATTAACAAATAAAAGCTAATTATAATTCCTTACAATAATGAATGTAAATTTGATTTTCTCCTCTTTTGGTGATATATATATATATATACAATTTTAATTTTTTTTTTCTTCTCTCTTATTTGTTTATTTTTTCTTGCGTAATTAATTAGTTATCCAAACAAAATAAGATTGATTATATTTGAAATTATTGTTTATGATGATTAATTTGATTTTTTTTTGAATTATTACATATTTCAATTTATGCATATATAATTTTAATACATTATTATTAATAAATTATTAAAAACGATTGATGAAACGTAAATAAACATAAATGATTATAGGTGTCTCTATTTTTTTTTTTTTTGAAACAAAAAATTAATTCAATAATAAATCATGAGTCATACATTAAAAAATTCAAAGATAACTAATAGTGGGTATGCGTTTTAATTATTTTTTATTTAATTTGTATTTTCATAAAATATTTTAATATACACAAATTATTATTATTATTTTTTATTAAATTTAAATATTACATTTTAATAATTTTGAATATTAATATAAAAAAAATATATAAGTCAAACTTATTATATATAAGTTAGTTGAAAAAATAATAAAAAACATATCATATGTATATGATTTGTATAAATTTTAATAAAAAATTATAAAAATATAATGATGTGAAAAACAAAATATGCTTAGTTTTTTTAAAGAATTACAACATATAGAAACTTCCTGTTCCTAAATAGCTTTTGAATTTAAATTTTATAGTATATAATGATGGATAGATATAAATTTAGCTTAGTTTATATATATATATGTGTGTGTGTGTGTGTGTGTGTGTGTGTTATATTCTGGCATGAAGAGAATATTATTCTTCTTCCTTTTCATCTGATCTTGCCACAAAAAAAAAAAAAAACAAAAAAAAAAAAAAAGAGGTCCACTTGCCATTTAGGCTAATCCATATTCAATGATTTTCTGTCTTCCTGTGTTTAATAAACATGGAAGTCTACTAATAAAAGCCACTGAAAATTCTTGCCAACTCCATAATTTAAGTTAACTAAATAAATAAAAATAAAAAAGGGCCAAGCACCTGCATAGCATCTTATTATAACAAAAACATAGCTAAATTATTGTAAAATAAGTGGGAGAATTATAGAAAAAATAAAAATGATAGAAGAGAATAATTTGTCTTATTTTATTAAAAGTAACACTTATTTATAGGTGTTAATATTTACAGACATAATGATAAAAATATAGTGTTTTACGAAGATAGAGATAGAGATAGAAATAGAGATAGAGATAAAGTACTTTCTCCATAAGGATTTTTATCTAGAGAGATAAGGATAAGGATAACTTATATTCTTATCATGACATCCATTAATATATTTCATAACACTCCCTTTTAAATGTCTATTTTACAATAAAACCTGCCTCATTAAAAATCTTGCCAAGAAAAATGCAGTGCAAAAAAATGCTAGTCAAGAAAAAGATTACAGTGTCTATTTCTCCCATTCAAATTAATGTCACTTGAGATATCTATGTCGCTGCATTCCAATGCCATGTACCAACTTCTCAAATGTCGCGGTTGGTAATGACTTTGTGAATAAATTTTATTTAAGTAACATCCACGTATAATAATTTATAGCACTCTCCTTGAATAATACTTGCGCCATGAATATGTCTCGTTAAAAACTTTGCTAGAAAAATCCAGTGGGAAAAAACAGAGCTAAGGAAAAGAGTACAATTTATGCGCTATTCTGTTATTGTACAGATTGTCTCATTAAAACTTTTGGCCAAGAAAACCCAGTAGAAAAAAAAAATTTGACTAAGGAAAAATAGTACAATCTTTTATTAATTCGCTCTCCTGATGAGGACAACATTTTAACACGACGCATATCAATCAATGAAACAATGTCGTTCAAATATTACATTAGGTAAGGACTTAATAAATAAGTTTGCTAGATTGTTATTCGAGCGAATTTGGTGAATATCTATTTTACCGCTCTTCTGGAGCTCATGCATGTAAAAGAATTTGGGTGAAACATATATGTTTAAGTCGGTCACTTTTGATATACTCACCTTTAGTTTGTGCAATGTAGATTGCATTATTTTCAAATAATATAATGGAAGCATCTTTATTAAGGTACTTCAGGACCATAAAAAATTTTATAAATTGCAGTATCATCATAAGTAAACACATACCTAATTTGAGATCAATCCTTATATGGATCAAACAAATAATCAGGATCCGCATGTAGATAAATATCAAATATGAATTATATGTAAATATAACCAATGCCTTGAATATAACACAATAAGTCTTTTACACCATTTCGCATGTCTCTTGGTAGGTGCAGAGCTATACCTAGTTAGAAATTTTTCTTGCAAATGCAATATCAGGCCTTATACAATTTGTAAAATACATGAGTACAACTATAACACTTAATATGGTACTTCAAGACCAATTAATAGCTCTTTCTTATCTTCTTTAGGTCTAAAAAGGGTATTTCTTCACTTTTAGTGAGCGGATACCATTAGTGTATTTAAAGGAAAAGATTTATCTATACAAAATTGATTAAATAACTTTGTCACATAAGTAGACTGTTATATTATGACTCTTTGAGATAAATGATCAATATACAGGCCAATACAAAATTTCATTTCACTTTTCAAATATGTACATGCTTTTTTGAGTTCGTTAGGAGTCCCATTTAAATCATCAACATATACTGCAACAACATAACTATTTTGTGGTCTTTTATGACTACATATAGACAAAGTGTATTATTCACATATTCTTCTTTTAATAAGGATTTAATCAAACGATTATAATACATATGTCCATATTATTTTAATCCATACAGGGATTTATATAATTTAATGGAATACATGTCGCGTGTTTGATATGCATTCCTTTCTAGTACCTTTAGTCTTTCTGGGACTCTCATATAAATATCATTTTCACAAGGGGCATATCAAGCCTTTCTTTAACTACTATACTAATCAAGTATCGGAACGTGATCATATTCATAATAGGATAATATGTTTTCTCATAGTCAATACCAGGTCTATACGAAAAACTCTTACAACTAGCCTCACTTTATATCTTACCACCTCATTATTATCATTATGCTTTCGGACAAACATTCATTTATACACAACTGATTTCGTATTTTAGGGAGTCAGCATAACAAATTCAAATACCATAATTTAAATAGCGAGTCTAGCTCGGCCTGATTTGCCACTTTTCATAATGGTCAGTCATGTCTATACTGAAATTCATTTATATTCATAGGTTTTGGATTCAGATTGTCTCTTGAGATAGCAAGAGCTACTGTTGAGGCAAATTTAACGTCGACGATAAATGAATTTCTATCAAATCTTTCTCTTGTATTACAAAATTAATCAAAATCTCGTAATTTTCATTCATTTAATCATCAACTCCATGAGCTATATCTGGAGGATATAATTGTTCTGTTGTCTCAGTTTGTGTCTCATCATTGGCTAAAACTCTTTGACTGAGATCTTCCTCTTCAAGAGGCTTTTCTTTAGGAGATTTTCTTAGTGACGCTGCTTTTCCTTTTCTCATGAAGTTTTATCTTTAATTCTAATTTATTATCCATGCTTTTGGCTTGTGTTGAGCTCAATTGATTTTCTATTTTCAATAGGAACCACAATCTTTACTGGGGTATTAGTAGGTATAATATAAGACTTTGTCACTCTTTTAGCATCTATAAAATACATATGATAGTTGAGTTACAATTTGTTGCAACTGTATTATTTTCTAAACTTCTAGTTCACTCTGACTTGTACATGGATCAAAACGGTTTAAATAGTCTTCATTCTAGGAAATTTCTCGACATTCTTTAGCACTAATAAGTACTTTTCCTCCCCCTAATGTCGGGAAATGTGCCTCATCAAAATAAATTACAAGTCTCCTCTATGGATCTATTTTAAGGTGGTGTTTGTAATACCCCAACTACATATTAGTCTTATATGCAGTATGTATCTATGAGGATTTCCATGTTACGATATTGTGTGTAAATTTTTCACGAATTGAACCAAGTGAGTTCTAAGTGTAGTATCGGATTGAATTGAGAATGCAAGGATACCGTAATACCCAAGTTCACATGTATATTATTTAATTCTTATTATGAGTTGTATGATAAATGAATTGTGATGATTATGTGGTGTTTAATTGAAATGAGTCTATTGGGATGAGTTATAAGTTGAATTTTTAGAATTTGAAGGTTAAATTGATAAGTAGGACTGCAGAACCTAAATCGCGCCCGCGACAAGGAAGTCGCGACCGCGAACAGAGAGTTGCGACCGCAACCTTGGACGCGAACTCTTCTGCCTGATTTGTGAATTTTGGTTAAAGGAGAAT
This sequence comes from Vernicia montana, assembly GCA_949750685.1. Lineage (NCBI taxonomy): Eukaryota > Viridiplantae > Streptophyta > Magnoliopsida > Malpighiales > Euphorbiaceae > Vernicia > Vernicia montana. The sequence continues at coordinate 455 of CATKHJ010446851.1, read as the reverse complement.
CGCGACCGCGACATGTGTGTAGCGATCGCGATATCAGAAGGAACAGTCACGTGAACAGTGCTATATAGCGACCGCTATGACCATGTTGCGACCGCGATGTGAGAATAGCGACCGCTACTGGTAAATCACGACCGCAACATCCGTCGGGGCTATAAAAAGACAGCAGCAGCCCATTTGTGAGAAATCAGATTTTTCTCCTTTTCTCCGACCCCAATAGCCCTCAAACCCTATCAAACTCTAAATATGATTCTCTAAGGCTAAGATTAGTCTTTTATATTCAAGATATCAAAGGACATACAAGATCTAAGGAGATTTCTTCTTGATTTGGAAGGTTTATGGATGTGGAGTTAAAGGGAAATTCTTGAGGTAAATATTCTAATCTTTGATTTTCCTTTTGGGTTTTGTTTGATTAAGGTTTAATACCTAATAATGAGTTTAATAGATGATATTTATAG
>CATKHJ010446676.1:0-30859 GCA_949750685.1 Vernicia montana | reverse complement strand
TATATATATATATATTACGTTAAATGATTAAAGTGTTTTGAAGTGAAGTGTTTTCCAACTACAACTCTTATTTAAATATAAACTCTTAAATAACCCTAACACAAACAATATAAATATTTCTCTTATAAACACTTATTTTTTATTAAGTAAACACACTCTTTAAGATCTATTTTTTTTTTCTATAATATTGAAATCTTTAGAGGTTTGTCACTATTTCTTTATATATTGCCTTTATAATTATTGCTTTTTCTTTTTTTAGGTGGTTCATATACATACTATTCTTTTCTTTTATTTAATTACTATATATATATATATATATATATATATATATATATATATTTCATTTAATTATACGCACGTTCAATTTGCCAGAATCTAATTTGTATGGTACTTATTGCATTTTATTTGGTGATTGAGGTAACCAAATCATATTATTATTATTATTATTATTATTATTATTATTATTATTTCAGGTTTGTGTTTAATTATTTGTTGATTATTTTTGTGTCAAATAATAATTTCAATTCCATCAATATTATTATTATTTATTAAGCAACAAAATTATAGGGTCGGGCTTATATGACATATTTTTTGTCCAGAGCCTATAATTTTAGAACAAGCTTGAGCAGGTTGAACAGGTATCCGAGTCCATAAATATGTCTAATTTTCATACATCATTAGCAATAATCACATCTTATTAATTAATTAACGAGGATATCATACTATTTCTCCTTGTTGTCGACAAACAATTATTAATCAATCAAATAATTATCTAGCAGTAAGCTAATCGATATAATTTGTCTAGAAAATTGACATTAATGATTTTTTTAAGGGAAAATGATTTGTTTTCTTCATAGATGTATTGGAAAGCTGCATGAATGGTACCGCTTCTTGAATGATATGGGAAAAGCACAAATTCTAAATAGTAGAAGAATTCCTAAATTTATCTACTACATTCATATGGAATTTGTGGGACAGGCTATATATGATTTGGAAAATACGAGAAAAGACTTTTTCAAGATGAAATGTTGCTCAATGCAGAAGCAAGATCTTGAAAGATATTTTGAAAACATGTCAAAGAAGTTCTATGAACTTCATGGTCAACATAATCCCAATCTATAACAAGCTTTTATCATCTCTCTTCCTAAACCTCTCACAACAACCGTTCAATCAATCCTTCAAGACAGAGGAAAAAATCTAAATAATCTTACCATGGGACAAATCTATCAAACAATGATTTTTGCTCTGACAAAGATTTGTGATACCCACAAACTTCTCAAACATACCTTAAAAAGATATAATGATCCCACTCTTAAGCAATCTTGTAATAGACCTAGTCTTTATGTCAAATGTGGAAACAAAGATTGTGTTTGTTCTCTTAAGAATAAGCACTTTTTTAGAATTAAAGGCCACCATGGCAAAAGATCTTCAAAGAAATCTTGAAAATATTGATTCTTTAAGAAAAGGAGTTTTCAAGGTAAAAAGTCTGATAAGTGTTATCTCTATGGTAGAAGATGACATTTTGCAAAGAATTGTCCAAACAAGCTAAAGTAGGCTGCCAAGCTCATCCAACGAATTAAACAAGTCACTCAGGTTGACCTCCAATATGCTGATCTTGAGTCTTTATTTTCAGAAGATGAAGAAGACTCTCTAGAAAGTCTTTTTGTCTTACAAGATTATTTCTCTGAGGATGATATCTATAAATCTGTTCATTCTATAGCACCTGCATCTCTCTCCATCCAAAAAACTGTTCATCTAGTTCCTTTGGTCTATGTTCAACTCTTCTAAGAAAAGTACTCTAAACCAATTAAAACAGTTGCATTCATAGATACTGGAGCACATCAAACCATAATCAATCCAATAATTCTTCCTCCAGAATATTGGAAGCCTCATAAGGAATACTTCAAAGCTGCTGATGGAAAGACTCTCACAACATACTATATCACCAAGGCTCCTTTGAAAATTCAATTCTTTCCTAGATGTTTTATTAGGGAACAATGTCTAGGATCAGATTTACCTGATAAGGATATAGTCTTTGGTTTTGATGTTTTTTGGAAATTGAAGACTTTGCAAATCTTACCTGAAGGAGTAAGATACAAGAAATATTTCCAGCCGTACACTTAAATCCCTGCTCTCTTTCTAAACCAACCTTCTTTTACTTCCTCCATTGAAACTCTCAAAGAAGAACTTGTCTGAGAATATTGTGTTGAATCACACACTGAATTTCTGATAAAAAATAAACATCCACTTTGGAGTAGGCCATAATTCTTCATTTCTCTACCCTTCAAGCAAAATGAAGATGTCAATCCTATCAAGGCCACCTGTCACATCCCACTTTTGGGATATGACGATCATAGGGCATGGGTAGTCATAAGGGCATCGAAAACCCATAGAACCCATACCTACTATAAATCCAGTACGGTATCATGCAATCTAAACCATAATTATCATTTCAACACTGTCCAAGATAAGAACTTGAATCATATTAACCATCACATACTACAATTCCTATACACATATTTCATAATAATTAACAATAATATTTATCAATTAACTTGTAAATATTTTTTATCATTACATTATAAACTATTTTAATGGACCATCCATCCTCATTATACTATATTCACTTATAACATTACATTTCCTTTTCACTATTAAGGATTAATCTTCTCACATAAACCATCACCCTTAATATATAAGGGAAAGTTCACTAATGCCTTACTAATATATAAACATATAACATTTATTCAATTATGTCTCATAACGACTATGAAGCATCTAATCAATACATATATTCATACACATATTAGCGAAAATGATGAATATTTTAAAAAGAAAACCTCTACTCTAACTTTACCAAATACTTAAAGGAAAACAATACTTGGGCTCCATTTGGTTATCTTTCAACTTCCTGTAAAAAAATTGAGAAAGGGGGTGAGTTTATAATTCAATGAGTAAAAACTATACTACCATAAATTGCGTGGTTTGGTGTTCAACGTTCGTTTACAATGAAGGTACTTGGCTGATTTATATATATACATATTAATTTGATAGGAGTAAAGTTTGATAGTGGATGACATATAACGCTTTGAAAATTTAAAATCAAATTGAGTCTTGAAAGTATTTATAATCATAATCCAAATAGCATATAACATATATATTTCTTAAAAATAAATATCAAATAACAAATAAATTATAGTACTCTTGAAAATTAAACTCGTATAACAAATAACTTATTTTACTTTGAAAGTATAACAAATAACTTATTTTACTTTGAAAATCTTTATTCATATACAACTACCTCGTAATATGATTTAAAAACAAATTCAAATAACTAATAATACATTTCAAATACGATTTCATGTAACTGAATATACGTTTTAAAACTTCTTTCAAATAACAAATATCTCATATAATCGTTGAAATCTTTTTACAATGGATAAGAACGGATTTTATCCTTACTTTCTCATCAACACTGCAATAGTGACAGCTCTTCTTACGAAGCATTAGCCACACATTTTACACTATCTTTTTAAAACTTCATTCAATACTTATAGGTAACTTAGATAACACATATATTTAGCAGAAATCTGTATACATTAGACGAGAGCATAATTTATTATTGCTTTTCATCAATACTACACTAGTGGCAGGAGCTCTTCTTGCGGAGCAATACCGCAACATAAGGTTAGCTAGGCCTTACGGTTATGGCATTCAAATCTCTCATAGCAAGACTCACTTCAATGTGTACAAAGACCGGTGTTCCCCACACTAGGAAAAGAGGATCCCTGCTTGAAAACTTGAAATTCAAATGAAAATAATCTATAGAACATATAACATTGAATTAGCATATAAATTCCCACATAGAGGAATGTAATATGATCATGTGAAATACTTCAGTAGCTTTATGAATAATGAATTTATTAAACACATAGGAAATCATAATGAACTTATTAATGATAATTTTTGATAAATACTTTTAGAATTTATAAAATCATAATGAACATATAATAAGTTTTGATAAACACATGGAATGAACTTTCAAAAACTTATCATTTAAGATTTCAATCGAATAGACATTTATAGTATTTGTTGGCCCAAGTATGAAAAATCCTAGAGGGGGGTGAATAGGATTTTCAAAAATTAATTTCAATTTAAAAACTTTTGCTTTGAAAAACTTGAATATTAAAACAATATTAGCGGAAACAATTAATCAAAGCAAATAAGCAATTTTAAGTTTATATGAATATCTAAATCATTCAAACAAAACAAGTAAATAATCAACAAATATAAGAGTGTAGGGAAGAGAGATTCAAACACAAGATTTATAGTGGTTCGACTAACTCCTTGCCTACATCCCCTCCTCAAGCTTCACTTGAGATTTTCACTATCAACGATCCTTTTACGGGTGCAATATCAAACCCAAGTGTTTCCAAGTTCACACTCAAACTTCTTACAAGTGTTTCAATGACTCACACTTAAACCCAAGTGTTTTCAAGGTACACACTTAAACATTTACAAGTGTTTTATGGCTCACATACAACCTTTATAATAGATAATGATTTGAGGTTTAGAGTCACTCAAGACTTTAACAAATAGCTAGTACAAAAGATAGAAGAATGTAATCTAACTTAGAATAAATTTGAATACACAAAGATGAGAAATGAAACTTTTGTGTTCTAGCTCAATGAACAAAGAATTTAGAGTTTGAGAGTTTTGATTTGCTTGTAATATGTGTTCTTGATATATATAAACTTCTTTAAATTCACCTTGAAGCTTTAGATATATATAGGCCTTCATTCCATGCTCCAATAGTCATTTTTTAGCTCTAAAAACGGTACTGGACAAGCTCCAACGGCTATATTTTTTTGAATCTTTCAATGCTTGAATGCAGGTTCAAAACGCTGGTTCAAGGGTTGAACGCACGTTCAAAATTGTGAACCCTCATTCAAAGTGCTTCTACGTGAATAGTAACCATTTTCTCAATTTCATGAACGCTCGTTCAAATAAGTAAACGCTCGTTCACTTCAAAATTCAAAATCTTGAGCTATACATCTCCAAATGATGAACCGTTTTTTTTTTTAGAAACTTTGAGAAGTATAATACAACTTTTTAGTTTTGAGAAACTTCAAAATCATTAATCTTCATGCTTCAAAAAATCGATACATTTTATTGCTCATCTAGTCATGACAGTTCGAGTATGCTTCAGTATTTCGCCCAATGCTTCTTCTATACACCTCGGATTGATGCAAGGCTTTTTTCATATGAAACTAGACTTCCAGAGCTATAAATATGGAGAAGAGCATGTTCAAAATATCTTTTTAAAATTAATTCCACTAATTCTAATTGATATCATTTGCTATTACCCAGTCTGACAGCTTGAGCATAATTCAATCAAAAATTCAAAACTCCATTTTTCGAGCTCCAAAAATTATAGCAATTTTTGTTCCCGAAACTAGACTGATGTAAATATCCAACCATATATAGCTTGTATTCATAAAATATTCCAATTAGTACAGTTTATTCTTCAAATCTCAGTCAACAATTTTGCTTACATGAAGATCGTCCTTGCTCACTTGAATTTCTTAGTTTCTCATGCTCTTTTCATTTTCTTCATATGTTCTATAGCTCTTCCCATGATTTTATCTTGATCTTCACATTTAATTTCTTTACTTCATTGCATCAATGACAATCAAAGATTACCTACTAATAACAACAACACTAAACAATCTTGTTAGTAGTAATAATATTTTGCATCATCAAAATCACATATGAAACTCCAACAGTATTCAAATAAATACATTGAAATGATTTATTTAATCAAGTAAAGTAATTATCAATTTTGGAGATACGAGAATTTTCATGTAGGATGGTTTAACAATGAATACGGTTTTCAATTTCAAATTCGCAATAAATAATATGATAGTAATCACTCACCTCAACTGTAGATCACTGATTAGCTTATCACTTCTAGTTAATTATCCTTTGAATTCACTTCAAAATCTCACCTAAAAATATAATTACATTTGTCAAATAATATTTATACAATTTCTCTTATATCTAACTCTAAAATTCTAATGAAAATTCGACAGCATCTCCTCTAAAATTAGATTAATCCCTCTGAAAAATCAACAATCCCAACTAGACAATAATTATCACGATTCAATGGTCCAGCTTGAACTTTCAACACAACAAATCCCATCCGTCATTCTAGTTCACAAGTCAATTTCACATAATAAAATCACATCAAATTCCTTTACTCATTTTCAACTCATATGTTTCAATAAATAAAAATCATTAAAATTCTTTATAAAATATTTCTTTTTAACTTTCTGTTAAAAATAATTTAAAACTCATGTAAAATATAAACTCATAGTATATATAAAAAAACTCATTAATTACATAAATTAATATTTCACAATAATTAATTATTTATAATAATACTCATAGAAATACTTTAAATTAATTTAATTATATAATCATATATATTATAATCATGTATTAACAAATATGTATATTTAAGAAAAATACATAAATAACTCATTTGTTATTTAATCAAAACAATAATAAAACCATATACAATTATTCTCAATAAATTCATAAAAATTCATATAATATTATTTTCATTTGCTTAATAAAATTATATTAATTACATTTAACTTACTAATAATTAACTATATAATTACTAGAAAATTATCGATAATAAAATTTTATCTCAATTTAAATTCATAAAATTTTGTAACGAGTCCAATTTATCAATTTAGCACTAAAAATAATTAAATATAGACAAATTACTAAATTTTCAGGTATTTAAACACCAAAATAAATTTTATAAAATAGCATTCTAGGCTCACCGAAGTCGAATTTTCATAATCTAGCTTCGAAATCAGTATGTACGCATCACTGAAACTTCTGAGTCATCAGTGGCGCGTGGACCCACGAGCCGGTGACCATCCGACAATGCGCCACCATTGACAGTGGCAAATGGAGACGGGGTTGGTGCCATCTAACTCATCTTGACACCAGGAGTTCAAATGTAGCCTCCACTCGCCATGGATTGTCGAAAATCGTTCGATTTTCAATTTTTTGATCTCTAATTCTGGTGACTTTCAGGGGGGTCAAGACCGGTATCAATGGAAAGATCTCTTCAAAAGGAGTTGACCGGTACTAGTTTCATTCAATTTGATCACCAGAGTTGGCCGAAATCGGCTTCCAAAGTGGTGGCACCAGTAATGCTTTGGTCAGCATGTGTACTGCCGTTCGTTGCCCATTTCCGCCGATACTGGTCTCCTTGGGGTCGCCGAAAGGTGGGTTGGCTGGTGGTGGTAGCGGTGAAGTCATATGGTGGCTGGAGGTGGTGGTGGGTTGGCCATCGACTCTCTCTCTCTCTCTCTCTCTCTCTCTCTCGTTTCTGATATCTTTTTTTTTTTTTTTCATTCTATTATTTCTTTGTTTCAACTTATATATATCTATATATACATATATATTTACTTATTTAATTTTTACATTATTATATATATTATGCAATTTTCTATACAATTATATTTTTATTTTTTTAAATAAATTTATTTACTCATAATATATTTTTATTAAAATCTTAATACTCAATTTCTTAATTAAAAATACATTGTAACAAATCAAAATTTTAAATACTTAATTTCATGAAATATTTTCACTACTTTAAATATATCATTTTAAATATCAATATATAATATAAATAATCATATTTCTTATTAAAAACAGAAATTCAAAAATTATGGAAAGTTGGGTTGTTATAGCCACTCATCCAGGCATGTCCCATTCAGATTTACACTTAGTTGTTGCTAAATGTTCACAGCTCTTTTCTCAAGGACTTATCGCACCAACTAAGTCTGATTGGGCATATCAAACATTCTATGTGAATTAAAAATATGAGCAAGTATGAGGAAAAAAAAGATTGGTTATTAACTACCAACCTTTGAATCATTTTTAAAAGATGATAAATTTTCTCTTCCAAATATATCTTCTCTGTTCACACATTTGTCCTTTGCAAAAGTATTTTCAAAATTTGATCTTAAAGCAAGATTTTGGCAATTAGGAATCCAACCAGAAGATCACTATAAAACAACATTATGTATTCCTAACCACCATAATTAATGGACAGTCATGCCATTTGGTCTAAAGGTAGCACCCTCTTTGTTTCATAAAGCTATGGTCAGAATTTATAAGCCCCTTCTTCACAGTTCTCTCATCTATATAGATGATGTTCTTCTATTTTCCCTAGATATTCAAACACACTGTCAATTACTTTCTCAGTTCTTATCCTTGTCCAAACAGTTTGGTGTAATGTTGTCACCCACATTGCCAAGGATTAGGGCTGCAAATGAGCCAAACCGTTCACGAGCGGTTCGGTATTCGACTCGATAGAAATTCATTCGCGTTTTATAAATGAGCCAAGTTTGAACCTTACTTTAAAACTCGATTAATAAATGAGCCGAGTTTGAGCAAAGTAAAACTCGACTTGATTAGGCTCGTGAATAGCTCGATAATAAGCTCGTGAACAACTTGATTATTATTATTATTATTATTATTATTATTATTATTAACTTAATAATTTTGACACTATAAAAAATATATTTTAATACTCTTATAAATTTTTTGGTAATTCAATTTGACTAAAATATATATACTCTTGATTAATATAATCTAATATTTCCTTTTTATCTGACATTTTTTGAAGAAATTTTTTTTTTCCAAAATATCTGTCACTTTAGGAAACCAATAAGACTTTAATTTTTTTTTCCAATTATATCATTATCATCTACTCTATAATTAATACACATATTATCAATTACTCTATAATCAATAAGGGTAATTTAGTCATTTTATTTTTTAAACTTAACGTAATTAATTATTTCTGAATTTTTGTGAAACAACAAAAAACGACACATAAAAAGGAATGGAGGAAGCAATATCTTTGTAATACATGTAATGCTCAATTTTATAATTGGATTTTATTTTTTCACTAATTAGATGCTTTTGCTTTTATGTTAGTTTTAAGTATTTTTGTTATAATTATTTTATTAGAAATAAATATTTAGGAAGTTGAGTATTTTGGTAAATTATAAACGAATTTCAAAATGAATCGAACTCGAACTTAGTTGAATTATAATTTATTAACGAGCTGAACTCGAATCAAGCTTGAGCTCGGCTCGAGTTTAAACGAGTCAAACTTGAACATGATTTCAAACTTAATCCAAAACTCGATCCAAAGCTCGAGCTCGGAAAAAATATTGAGCCGAGTTTGAACATGCTAAAACTCGGCTCGGCTCGATTACAGCCCTACCAATGATGAAATTACCTTATTAGGAATGGTATTCAAGGATGGTCAATACCATCCATGTCCTCACATTGCCTCAGAATTAATGAAGTTTCCATATGAAAATCTCAATTACAAGCAAATACAACAATTTCTTAGAATTGCCAATTATCTCAAAGATTTTGTCCTACATTTCACAGAAAAAAGCCAATCCTCTTAAACACATATTAAAGAAAGATGCCCCTCAATGGATAGAAAAACATACTACAATTGTCCAGCTTTTAAAAAAGGAACTACAAGAATTACCTCATTTACAGATTCCCTCCACAAGGAAAAGATACTTGTAGACATATGCAAGTGATAAGTATTGGGGAGTAGTACTCCTGGAAGAACGCAATGGGAAAAGACATAGCTATGCATACGGAAGTGGCAAGTTATGAGACCTCGCCCGAACGCCCCTCCCCTCGCTCGAAAAAAATGCCTTAAGGAAAGGCGAGCGATTTTTAAGGGAGTTAAGTTACGAGTTTCGGTATTCACGATTGGAAGTGGTTATCACCTCGAAAAATTGATTTGTTTTTTAAAGGATTCGGGAGTCGCCACCCTAATTTATTTAAACGGAAAAATTAAGGAAATACTCAATTTGACTCCAATTCATTAATCTTTGATTAATTTACCCAAGAATAAAGTTACTAGCCTTCGAACCAAGTTAAACTCGGAGACTAGGTTTTTTGTTTTAAATAATCTTAATTTGGCTTTTAAGTTTAATTTGACTTTAAAAATTGATTTCATGGATGAAAAGTATTAATGACGATTATAATGTATGAATATGGTATAATTATGAATGTATGAAAAAGTAAAGAGCAGGTAATTAACTAATTACAGTAATTAAAATTTACAAGAAAGTATAAATTAACATAAGAAGGGAAGGGGATTGATTGGGATTTGGATTTGAGACTTAGATTTAGATTCTAAGCGTGCCTACGTACCCCATTGGATAAAGATTAAAACCCACGTAGTTCGTTCCACTGTGAGGTGGAATGGTTTAAGGATTGGTCATATTTGATTGGATTGGTTTAATTTTGTAGTTTGAATAAGGGTAAGAGATTATACCTTTTTTTTTTGGATTTGTGGATGGAGGGTTTTACCGGATTGGAGTTCCATTTCGAGTGATAGGCTGGATTTAAATTTGCTTTAAGGAAGATTAATTTAAATGAATTAATTACCCAATTTTTAATTAATTAAAATGATTAATTAATTGAATTGAATGGAGGATAAATTAAAATTAATTAATTAAAATCAAAGAGAATTTAATTAATTAGAGAGAGAGAGTGGTGAAAGAGAGAGAGAGAGAGTAGTAGAAAATTCGATACTAACTCTTGGTGTCAATTGAAATGAAAAATGGAAGGGCTATTTATAGGAAATGAAATGGGTGAAAAGACCAAAAAGGGCTTGAAAAAGTAATCTAAAATAGGGGTAAAAGGGGCATTTTCGTGCACAGGGTGTCGTCCACAAGAGAAGCTCGAGGACAGCCGCCAAAGCTCCTTACGGACACGCTAGCAACGATGGTTGCTCCGCGAGTGTACCTTTAAAGAGATCCTAGATGTAAAGAATGGAATTTAAAATTTTGAGTTCCATCTGATTGGACATCACTTTACAGTTGTTATGGATTGTTCCTCTTTTTCCAAAATACTGAACTTCAAAGGAAAGATTCTTCCTCATCCTCAACTGCTTAGATGGAAAGAATGGTTCAATAAGTATAAATTTGATGTAGAACACATCAAGAGAGATAACAATCTCATTCCAGACTTCCTATCCAGACCAAAATCCATACAGTGTTCTTTTATCAATCCTTTCAAAATAGTTCCTTTGATTTTCATGGCATCTTCAACCTCATCTTCCTCAAACCTTATGCCTTTCTTATATGAAGGACTCCTTCCAGAAATTGAAGCAAATATTTCTTAGAAGGCTCTTAAGGACTTGGCTTACAAACAAGTTTTTTAATACCAATCCCTCCTTATTCGGAAATATGGCCCTCAGTTTTTCAGAGATCTGGCAGTTCGTCCCACTTATCCTTTTTTTGTGAATTTATGCTTTCATGGACTTTACTATGGATTTCTTTTGGCAATGGCCAAAAAATTTTCTTTGTTTCCTCTGATATTTCTGTCAGCTATACCACATAGTTGTAGAAATACAACCTTACAAATTTCTCCAGTATATCTTTCACTTAAAACATGAGTCTAGGTCTAATCCCCATTTAGTCACTTTCTTGCAATGGTTCAAGCCTCTTGAGCAATGGATAGATTTCCTTCTCACAAAAATGTCTAATTTTGATCAAACAAAGATTTCAAAACTTAGGTCTACAATTTTCTTACACCATCCACACCTTACTATGGGAAACCATCCTTTAGAAACCCATTTAGCAGTCATCCCCCAAGTTTCAGTTTATAAGTCTTTTTTCTTTTCCCTTTACCAAGATCCATTTGGACATCCTGACGACTACACATCATTTGAGCATTTCATGAGCGAAAAGAACAGTATCACTCCCAGAGAATTATTGTCACGACCCACTTTGAGAGTCGCGACGATCCTAGGGTACAGGGAGACTTAGGGTCACCTAAATCCGTAAAACCCATTAACACTTACATTCTAATATATTTATGACAGCATAACAGCTGTAATGATAACATTCACCCCAAGGATCACAACCTGCAAATAAGAACACTTCCAAATCCCACCTTATTTCCTCACTACAACCGAACAATTCACAATTTCCAATACCATACTTAGTCATACACTTACAAAATACTCATTCCTATCGATAACACTGATACTTTATATTTACAATATATCTTACTATACAAATTATAGGTCATCATTCAAACTTTAGAATATTAACATTCTAATCCCAAATGCCATGGAGCATCTAAGAAGTTAACTACAATATTACATATGTATATATATATATACATCAAAAGAAAATCTTTACTTTGAACAATAGAATCCCCAAGAAGAAGAGATTGAGGATTAACCTTGCACTTGCTACCTTCCTGGAAAAAAAATATATAATAACCACTAATGAGTAAACTCAGTGAGTGAAAAATATGCTACCATACTTGCGGGCTAGGTGATTCAAGGTTGGCCCTTAAGAACGACATTGATTACAATTTAATCAAATGAAAATATATACAAGATCATTGGTAATACAATGTTTACAATGGAGGTCACTAGCAATACAATGGTTACAATAGGGGGTCACTAGCAATGCGATGGGTTTGATAACAAATTGGCTATATCAACAAATTAAATAACATTGGTCCTGCAGAAATCAATCACTGAATGAAAATCACTATACAGAAGCAATGCTTCTTCACTGATATGTCACTAATGGCAGAAGCTCATCTCTTGGAGCATGCCCACTAAACACTCGTAAGACTGATCAGGTCTTACGGCTAGGAGCAAACCCTTCCTAGTTAGGGTTCAGATATTATACCCTTTCCGTCAGGTAATGTATGCATACACTCTGATATTTCCTACATCAGTCAGGGGATTTCTGCTTTTAGGTTATGGCATTGAACAATAAGAAAATGCATATGACATAGGACATTCAATGAACAATGGTTTCACTGACATTGTTATAATCAAGATTCAAATAATCAATTCAATGGAGAATGTTTTACTTATCAATATTTGAGGTCATGTTGAAAAATTAATATGAAAATAATATTCAAGAATAGTAGAATATTTAACACTCACCTTGATTATAGTATGATTCCAATACTTTATTTTCTTTAAGGTAAACAAAATGAGCGATTACAATTTTGTTGTCCTTCCTCTCCTTATGATTCGTTTCTAGAAGCTACAATAATCAAGAATATATAAATTATTCCACTAACTATTTAAAATTAATTATTAATCAATTATATTTTAATTATTGAATTATTTATGTTCCTAATTTTCTTTGACCTCTAACCCTTAATAATATTACAAATACATATACACTTTTAAGATTAACTACTTATTTCACCATTGACCTTCCTATATTCAATCTGCCATAATTTGAGCTATACACATCCAATTGACTTAATTATTTCTTTCAATGAAACTATACATATTTTTGTCTAACATATCCAAAAATTAGCTCAAATATTAAACTATACAATTTATCATAAATTTTTAAACTCTGCCCTGTTTCTATGCAGGGACAAATTGACCTTCCCTCACTCTTTTAATTATATCTCATTGTTTGGACATCAAATTTCCAGTTACTTTTATGGGTGCTTCATAAACATACATATGAACATTTCTTATGTTTTATTATCAATCTAATTCTGCCTCTAAAGTCCCCAATTCAGTTAATCAATTTCGGACTACCAAATGTTAAGATAGCCTGAGCAGTATATTTTTATCTATCTATTTACTATATCAAATCATATTATTTTGAATTAAAATTTTTATGAAAACTAGGTAACATATATTTTGACCTGAATAAAAAATTTCATGAAAAAAAAAAATCATTTGTCCCTTCAATAAAATTAATTACAGTAGCCTATTGAATCCTGCCCAAATATGCACTGTTTTTTGGCAGCATGTACTTTTTATCCTGTTTACTATACCAAATGAATCCCAAATTACTTGAAATTTTTATGGTATATAGAAGATACATAAATATACAACTTTTATGTTTTGAATTTTTCCTAATTCCTTCTTTAAAAATACGAAATAATTTGTGAAAGTTCTGCCTAACTAAATCCTAGCTCAGTTAAACAAACCTTTCCCAAACCTAATCAACTTTCCACCAATTTCAAGCTTTCTAATTTTAATTCAACTCTAAACACCCTTTAATTCAATCAATTTCATGCTTAATTTAGCTTCCTCTTTCCTCCTCACATAGCCAAAATCATACCAAGAAAAAGAAAATAGATGTAAATTAAAGACCATAAAAATCTACTTAGAAAAACACATAATATAAACTCACATTTTAAATTTGATTCAATTCTTCCTACTCCTCCCTCTCTATGGCCAGCCAACTCTCTAGATTATAGCTCTTCCTTTTGTTCTTTTTAATGAAAAAAGAGGAAGAAAAAAAATGTTTTAAAGATGGTAGAAAGTTTTTGCATTTTTATAGTCAAAATAGTTGGGCACTTGTTAACTTTCTATTGGCTATTTTGTTTATTTATTTAATTATGTTTCTTCTAGCCGACCTTCTCCTCTATTTATCCTTTTTTTTATTTATATATATAGTTATTATTATTATCCATAATTATTATTAATTATTTTTCTTACTAATTTATATTCTTCTTTTCTTTAATTTCTACTCATCTCTTCATTTGATTTTCATTAACTTGATAATTCTAACTTTCCATTTTAATTTAACATTCCATTTCACTAATACTCAATCTATTATTGATTAATTAACTTATAAAAATTATCTATTTTTAATTCTATCATTCATTCATATTTAATCATTCTAGAATCATAACAAATCAAAATTTAATTCTATTTTTTTTAATTAACTTCTAACATTCACTTGAACCTCATATCGCATTTCATTTCCTTACTCATATTTACAAATTTCTCATTCTACGAATTCTAAGTACACCTTCATATAACAATAAACTCAATACTAATACTAATCATGCTTTTTAAATACATAACAAAGCTCTTAATATTTATGTCTATCTCATCTAGACATAATATGTTTATTGTTAGGAAATTGGGGTATTACAATTATGGCCTCCAATAGAAGAAGATGCTCCATGGGCAGAGTTTCCTGCTGACTACTGCTAAAAAATCCATATTGACAAAAAGGATTGGGAATAAAATTGCTTAAAGCAACTGAACAAAAGAAATGGTCCTTAGCCCATAATGCCAAATGATGACAAGTTTGATCCTACTCATCACGTTTGGACTCACCTGATAGAGGAATCTCAAGACTCATATGATTTTGATGACTCAGATGATTTGGACATAACAAAATAAGAGACAATGAACTTGTCTCCATCTCAAGAGCCTATCAAGAAATAAAGCTGCCAGGAATCTTTACTTTTTATCTGTAAAATACATAATAACATTTTAAGACTGTTTGCTTTAAGCCTTTCCAGGTGTAAAATATGGTGTGTATTTTCTTTCTTTACTTTTGAAAAGCTAGTGTGATCCAGCCCAGTGTATTCTCTTTTCTAATTTATATAAAGAATGTTATGGCTATGTATTAGGGTAGAAAACGTTTTAATAGACACTGCCTCTCTTTGTTTAATAAGATATGAGTTTCTAAATCCTCCTCTCTTATTTACTTGATTTCTTAGTAATGTTTTCATATCCATATAATACGAGTATGCTCTACAATTGCCACTCCTTAAGGAACCTTTGCATCAGAAATTATCACAGATCAATGATCCTTATGATCGTTCTATGTACACTAAGAGGACAAGTTCTTATTTAAGGCCTTGAGATGCCTGTTGTTGTTGAACTAGTCATAATTGTGTGCATAGGGCATAAATATTGGTATCAAAACCTAAAGTAATACATCTTAGTTAAAATATTATGATGGATGATAGTAAAGAAGACTCTTCATCCATGGAAACCTCTTCATCAGTTACCACCCCAACTATCCTAACCACTATAACCTTAGTTTCACCTACTTTTAAAAGAAGTATTAGTAACAAAATAGATTTTCTTTATGAACTTAGTTACCTTCCAGATACCCAGAAAATCCAAAACACTTCTAATCCTTTCATGAACCCTTATGATGCTTTCACAAAATCAAAAACTTCCTGGACCAGTAGTATTCGAACCCTTATCAGACATACTCCTAAAGCTATAAAGGAGTATGTACAATCTTCTAAATTTGATCAATGCCATGTTAAAGCCACAAGTACATAACAATTTATTGCTCTAAAAATTCCACCTGAATTTCTCCAGCAATAGACTTCTCAAGTATACACTCATATCCATTTTGGAGTCGTCTGGCTTGGCTGCACTTATCACGATAGGAAAGGCCTTTCTATGTCTGTAAGGATAGCTTTACTTGATACTAGGTATCTTAAGTACCAAGATGCTATCATCGGAACAATTGAGACGACTCTCAATGTTGGCACAGTCCTATTCACCCTTCTCCCAAATTTCAATCTTATTTTGGAAGACCCACATGTTTTATCATCCCTTAAGGTCCATATACAAATAATGGGAGCCCCTTAAGTAATTGATGCTACTGTTGCCACCCTTTATTATCAGCTCATTTATAGAATTCAAAACCATGCTCTTAACTTAAGCCTACCATACCCAAATGAAGCACTTCACATAATATCTTACTTCCATTATGCTCCTACTTGTATCCATATTCCTAGGCAAATCCAAGATCATATATGCTCAAACTTCTTCCAAAAAAGTGGGTAACCAACTATGAAAGGCTATATGAAAACACACAACCTATTCAATCTACCGAACCCATTTTCATTTCTAAGGCAGATAAAACAGATGAAGTCATTTTTGACAAAACCTCCCAATCAGATCCAATTTCTTCACCTTTTGTTTTCCCCACTCAATTTATGATCATTCCTTGGAAAATAGAAGAAAATGTTCCCATAAGAGCTTTTGATGCTCAAGGCCGACCCATCTATGCTTACAAAGAAAACAATCATTGTTTCTAGGACAACTGTGATTGTGATGAATATTATTTTTCACGACTTGAAGATGGTGATCCTTATAAAAGAAAAAAGAAGAAACAATCTGCTGCATCTAAATGTTATGAACTCAATTTTAGAAGGAGGTGATGGAGATCCTTTTGTCTCTACTTTGGGGCAACCCTCAGGAAAATATAATTATTTGGTCTCATACATTCCTCCTACTGCAATTAAACTCATAAAGCCGTCTCTTCCTCCTGATGAAGATGATTGGCCATAGCCTCCTAAACCTCAACCTCTTTCCAAAAAGCCTTTGCCTTGCTATTCTAAAACTTTAAAGCACTTGTCCAAAGAAAAACCACTTTTGCCAACCTTTGCAGTCTGTATGTACCAACCCTTCTCTACAAAGTATGAAGATGAATTTCCTGCTTTGGTTGATGTAACTAATCCACAAACAGGGGTTCGAACTTCTCCTTTCATCAAAACCCCAACAGGGATCAATACATAAGGAAAACCTTTAACGGTCAACCTTATAGAAGCAACATTGAATTGGCAGACTGAAAATGCTCAGGCACAGAATCGAGTTCTCAAAAAAATTGAAACCAAGGTTGATCATCTTTCTCACCAAGTTCACAACTTTAACACAAAATTCTTTGGCCAAGGGACAGACCTACAAGCTCTTGTCTTCTCTTTGCAGTCCCAATTAGAACTCAAAATCCAAGAACTCACTCATCTCCTACAGACCAAATACTTCACTGGTACCTATTACTAGAAAGAAAAAGAAGTTCAACAATTGAGAGAATAGATAACTAATCTTGAAAAATGCATGAAATCACAAACTCCATAAAGAGATCCTTTTGCCTCTCCAAAGTTTGCCCCATATGTGCTTCCAATTCATACTCAAGCCGATCTCAAAAGATTTGGTCAGTCCCATGAACTTTTCAAAAGAAAATTCAAAACGGCAAAACAACCTACCAAATCTACCAAACTATCGCCTCCACTTGCCAAAACTTCTAAATCCCTTTCTTCTTCATATGATTCTATGAATGAACCCCAAAATCAGCCTCCACCCAAACCTGATTACAAGAAAAAAGCACCCATGACTTCTGAACCACCACCTCCTTCTCATTTTATGATAAATCCAATAAGTGAATTCCTTGATAATTGCACTACCCAATCAGTTTCCCAGATCAATCCAACATCCAATGAAGTATTATATGATACTTCCTCAGATTCTTTAGAATCCTCAGAAGCAGATTCATCATCCTCTTCAAAACATGAAGAACAACCATCTCTCTATATAGTTGAACCTCCTTCCTTTTCAGCACCAAGAACTGCTCACTCTAGCAATAAAACTCCTGAAGAATCCTGTCAGTATTATACAGAGTCTCCTCCTCCGGAGCAAACAACGAAAAGTTTAATGCATACAGAAACTTATACCCTCTCAGGACATCAACTCATTCTAGTATGTGGTTTTCTTTAGATGACATCCCGCCATCTAAATACCCAAATAGATTAAAAGAATTCAAAGCTTGGCTTGAAGTCCAAATAGCCAAATCAGATGTGTCCTTAAGAGAAGTTATTAAAGACTTTCTTCGTAGATGTATTGGAAAGCTGCAATGATAATTCAGTTAATTTTTATATACCATATTAAATTTAATTTTATATTCCGATAAAAGAATATTATTTTTTTTCTTGGAAAGTAAAGTGCACGAAAATGACTATAGAATGAAATGTGGAAAAAATGACAATAGTCTTAGTGGGCAATCCATGCCTTTTTGAATAGAACAGAATAATTTACACTATCACTATATCTAAATTATAAAGGCACTACCTTTCGAAAATTTTCTAATGTATCAATGAAAAATGATATATAAATTTTCAGAGTTAATAATTCAATCAGTAAATAGTTTACTTTCTATATTATTAATTAAATTTTAATTTTTAAAATTATGTTATAAAAGAAGTATTTATTTTTCTTTTGCGAATTTTTAAATTCTAGCGTAAATAATTTTTAATTAAATGTTAAAATACTAATTATAAAGGTTAATTTAGTTAATTTAAAGTATTGGGGAAAAAAATGAATTCTACTTAAGAAATTAAATTTACTTATCCCTTTCATTAGCTTATAGTTACATCAAACTACCCTTTCACTATAACATCCTCCAATTCATTAAAAAAGCCACCAAAGCTACTTTCTGTAAAACACAACTTTACAAGCATACTTTAATGACATCACAGAAAATTTAGGTTTGACAATAACATGAAAACTACTTTGCTCTCTTGGGAATTTATTTTATTGTCAATATAGTTATGGTTTTAATTCATTAATATTTTTCTCTTTTCCACTTAAAAAAGGGAGTAGAAGTAATATTACACACAGGGTCAATTTATCTGATTTATCACTATAAAAGACAAAAGAAATGGAGCTTATAATCTTAACTCCTAAAGTCTCAAATTCCTTGGTCAAGTTGAAGAAAACTGAAGAGAAAACTTTCAATCATCTTAAGACAACAAATTAAAATCATCTATCCTTGGATTTGACAGGAACTCCTTTGTACATTTGCACAAGATCCTTCAATGCGTCTCGCCTAGGCCGTGCAACCTTATTGTTAGGATCAAAAAGTAGCACTTCTTCAAATGCCTTGAGAGCGGATTTCAAGTCTTTTTTCTTCTCATATGCATCACCAAGGTTGTTCCAAGCTGTGACATAACCTGGTTGAATCTTCACTGCAGTTTCAAACTGAGCGATTCCTTTGTCGAGTTTTCCATCACGAACATAGCAGACACCAAGAGCATTGTAAACCTGCACAAACATTTTTAAAAAAGAATATCATGATTCAAGCTCATGCTTTTTCTTTTCTTTAATTTTCTTTACCTAGATAATTAATTGTATTATGGCCATAATGCTTCAAAATCTAAACTCATTGTCATTTATCCAACTTAGTGAGGCTTATGATATTTTTTTCCTTTTCTAACTAGGCATCTAGAGTCTAATGCAACCAAATAATCTTCGAGTGCATGCAATTCTCATCTTGCAAATAACAAGGGATAAAGCCATAAAAGGACAACCTGAAGAACTGCAAGAAGACTCAAACCAAGACCAAGACTTCATGAGTTCTGGAGTACGATGCCAAATTGTTAATCGCTTAATCAGTTTAAGGAGACTTGAACAATAGCAGTGAAATGCAATTATTAGATTTTCACAGTGAAGCCTAGGTGTCCAAGTGACAATTTTTCTATGAAGTATGACCATTGATATGTAGTTAGGTGTAAATTGAAGCCACTATAACTAAGATAGGAGAACTGAGGTGGTAGGCCTAGATTTTGAGCTTGTGTGCATTAGCTTGCTCAATTGAGTGTTTATGCACACATATGGCTGTTGCATTCTTTCAAACTATGTTCAGATCTATAAATGCAATTGTGTACTTGTATACTGTACTATAACTACAGAGAGTTCATTAAATACCCTTTTTTTTTTCTACCATTGCAGAATAAAAAAGCATCTAGAGTGTAAAGGTATCTTGATGGTACTAAGTTTGTTGCAGAGTTCATGACAGACCAACTATTGGCTTAGTGGTTTCGATGCCTCAAGCTAAATCCTTCAGCGCAACAAAATCCTAGGATTAAATCCCAATGCCAATAACTCCCTTAAGGATGAGGTGAGTTATTATAGTTGTTCAGTGGAATACGATTGGGGCTGGAAGGAGGAAAATTCTGTAACAAATGGGCAAAATTTGGAAGCAAAACTCTTGTCTACATTACTGACATAGTTACTGAATCCAGAAAAAATGGCATACTTAGAATATTATTAAAAATAGAAGGGTAATTAAGGAAAATAATAATCAGAGTCCAAGATTGATGGAGTAAGACTACAATAGCAGATTCTCCTTTATAAAAATATAAGATATTCTTGACCATAACAAAAACCAACAGTTACAGAAGAATATCAAAATAAAGTGGAGTGATGAACCAATTGACAGCTGACTGATTGCTGCTCAGGAGGTTTTTCTTATTAACTAAGAGCATCTCCAATAGGCTCTTTATATGCCCCAAACTCTCTATAATAAAGAGTCAATACAAGAAAACAAGGCTCCAATAGACTCTTTATTATTTAAATTTAAAATAGAAAGTGAATTTGGCTCTCTAGTCACTCTTTATTTTAAATTTTACAACTTTTTATACATGTTATTTATTAATTCTCTCATGAAATAAAAAGAAAGAAACGTTGTAAAATGAAAAGGAGAGAAAAAAAAATTAAAATCATTAATGATTCATAGAAAAAAGCAAAATTTAAAATTTAAATTTAAAAAGTCCATTGGACTTAAAAAAAAATTACACTCTTCATATTTAAAAATTGATTAAGATGCTCTTTATTTATGTAAAAGATGTTCTTTAAAATAAAGAGCGCCATTGGAGATGCTCTAAGACATGATTAGCTAAAGTTGATACTTTATTTTCTTGTTATATGAGATGAGATGGTCGAATGATAAGCTAGCTAGTGGTAAAACTTGTCAACAATAAAAACAAAACAGAGAAATTGCCATAGAGTTTTTAATATAGCAGGTCAAAAACCAGAACAGGACTAAGTTTGATGGCCTGGGTAAGCAAGAGGAGTCCTCTCTTGCATTATGTAAGAGAAAATCCAATATGATAAAACACATGAGAAAGTCCAATATGATCAAATGCATGATTTTTTTTCTTCGCAAAACTTTAAAATTTTAGTCTTTTGATGTTTTGTAAGGCCGCACATACATTGACAAGTAACAAGATACAGTTACCACAGGGAAACCTCATTGCTTTTGTTTGTGCAACATGGAAGGAACAAGATAAAATCATACCTGGGCGAGATCCTGATCATCACCATCCCATTTATCAATTGCCTGAAGCAAATATTTAGTAGCAGCAGGATAAAATTTTCTCCTTAGCATTACTGCACCAAGTTCAAAAAGCTCGGTTGCACTAGCATCACCGCTTCTTACTTGCTCCTGAAATTAAAAAGGCCAAAGGCAACAGCGAAATAAGGATTCTTAGCAACAAATTACAGAGAGCCGCAGCCTGCCATCAATTACGACATATAGAGTGAGGGAGAGAGAGAAACCAGGAGATCTTTCATTTTCTAACAAGCTCATGGCTTCACTAAAGATGTCTAGGAAGATTTTATGCTAAATCTCAAATGTTGGAAGAATGTACAATCATCTAAAAACAACAGATGGAATAACATGAGCCACTCACCTGCAATTCTTTTGCAGAAAGGTCAAGCTCTCTACGTACAAGGACTTGACGAATTACAAAGAAGGTTCCAACCCCCAGTAAAGCTAATAGTAAGAGTAGATAAGACAGCTGGATTCCCAATTCAAATAGCTCCCCAACATCATATAGTGCATCTGTTTTGATGTTTTCATGCGCATGTGCCACTTGTGCAGAAATCAATAATGATATTTGTCCATATGAGAATGTTGACACCCAAATTAATAGCCTTTTCATGTTCACATTATCCTCAATATTCAAAAGGTTCCTTGAGTATTCTGCAGAATAATTCTAATGTTAGGAATTATATATATAACAAAACTATTTACCAGGCAAAGGCTACTAGCATTTCTAAAAGGTAACAGATGCTGCTAGTTTCATCATTACTTATCATAGAGTAAAAATAGCATGAAAAATCCCCCAACTTCTAAGTGGCTAATGTAAGCAAACAAAAATTTATACTTAGGCTCTTATTGAGTAATGCCAACATGATGCATCATATCTTGAATACTTGTCCAATTCACAAGGAATATTATCAAGTTAGGCTACTTTAGACATCCAGTGATTTGAAAGCATCTTCAATTCTTGTAATTGAAAAATTAAAGATTTGAATTGAATTCAATGGATGTACAAATTGACCAAACAAAGCATCAAACATGCAGTTTAAACTGTCATTTGAAACATTAAATTTGGAAAACCATATGCAGTGGCAGAAAATGCAGTAGCTGGAGGATAGACGTAAACAAGTGAAGATTGTAATATGTGATTGAACACCCAACCACAAATATTGTAATCCTTCCAACAGTTGTTTACATTTGTAGTTTTATCTTCCAGGTTATTCATGTAAAATTGGAAAAATAAGTCGAGTTTAGCAGGTGGCAAATACTAAAGACCTGAATTGAGGACATAACTTAATCTGTGGCTCAGAGTGTGCCTACAAACAAGAATCTGCGATAGCAGGCATTTCCTCATATTAAGGAAATTATCAATGCCTGATTCTCACATCTATGCCCACAACTTGGAAGAAAAATCCACATTATTGTAAATCAATTAACTAAAAAAATAACTCAAATGATGGAATATGATAGCAATGCTGACCTTTGAGCATATGGCGAATTATATAGGCTACAACTGGCTTCAAATGACCCAACTTAATGACTATGAAGAACAATACACAATGAGTTCTAAATGATAAACTCCAAAAACTTTAACCTAAAAGCATGTTGCATCAGCTAAGTTCAACAATTACACATGCAAGACATTAGCCACTAAAATGGAATTAGGAAAATAAAAGTACAATATCAGAACAGGAAATTACTCTCAGATCTTGTTGAGTCATGGGATCCTATTGCCAATTCCTTTTGATGTATCTGCCTTCATCCAGAATGGAATGCAAAATGAGTAATAAAAGATGTATGGAATTCATTAAAGATGTTCCCATAGAAAAAAAAAACAACTGATATAGAAAGAAATAGAATCATTTTATTGATAAGATGTTACATAAAGAAAAAAAGTACATGGTAACTGGTTCATTTGGAAACAAAGTTTCTCTCACCTGGAGAGTATCTATACATAAGATATCATTATCATGTACAATTTGAAAAGCCATGTTGTGTTCCTCCTGATTTACCACGACTGTAGTTTCATACACACACACTTTTGCCACAGTAAGCACACCAAAGGGCAAGCAACCCATTATGGCAAGCAAGGACACATACAGAAATAAGAATGTGTAATGAGGAAAAAAAAATAAAAGTCGAAAAAGAAAAATTCCATGATATCCGAATACTAAATTGAGTAGAGTCTGCAGGAGAAGCAAAAGGGTTTTTCTCAAGAATAGGGATCCAACTCATGACTTCGCTACTCAACCCTTCAAAAGTGCTATTCTTCCTTCATTTTCAAACAGTTATTCTTTGCAGAAAGGGAAATTTTCCTCCAATTTATAGATCTACTTGACAATTTATATGCCAAACTTGCATTTTTATTGACTAAGTGCAGAAAATTATCGCTTGAATTCACATAAATGGTACAATGGAATAGTGAACCATGGATCAGTTATTCTCTTCCAGTTGATTTATTATCAATAACATTTGAAACTAGCAACAAACCAGGATGTAATTTCCAATTTAAGTATTGCTGGGTATTCAGTTATGATGCACAATGGTTTACGCATCAAGATAAGTTGAACAGTACTCAAATTTTACTAAGAAAGAGATAAGAGTCTGCCAAGACGAGCTGTATCTAGAAATCTAGAAGTACACACCTCATACATTATTAGTGTTAAAGCAAGAATGAGTATTGATTTAAAAAAAAAAAAAAAAGACAATAAAGGCAGAAAGAGTAGATAATAAGTTGTTTGGTACATTGGTAGGAAGAGAACATGAATGACGAAGAGACTTTTAGTCAGAAAATTCAAATAAAAGTAACGACACCCTGCATATCTATTTTTCATTTTACATCACAAAGTTTCTTCAGCAAATCTGTTGTTTCTTAACAGAAGTACCAACCATTGAAGCAAGAGATTAACAAAAGTACAGACCATTGAAATAAAGAGATTGTCAGAACACATACCTGCAAATTAAGACATCTTGTCATATTCAGACCATGGCCTGATCTGAAGGTTGTCAAGTCTGGTGAAACACAGTGCTGAAAAAGGGCCTGGGAGTTGAATTAAGCATTAACAGTGGTGAAGATTATAGGAAACCATGCAATCAAAACAAAGTTGATTTAGTATATGTGGTTTCTTCTGTTTATACAAGACATGTCAAAGACAAATACTTAAGAAGGTGCAAACATTTTTTTTTTCTTAAGAATTATGATTATATTATCCATTCTTCTCACACAATACTTGCATGAAAGTAAATTCCCAAGGAAAAAAAGGGAAGAGTACAAAAGAATAAATTTCTGATTGACTCTCTTCACCTACTCTTCATTCCTCATCCTCAACCTTCTCAACTAACATAATTCAGCCAATTTTACAACAGCACAAACAAAAAGGTAAGAGTGAAA
The DNA here is from genome assembly GCA_949750685.1 of Vernicia montana. Taxonomy (NCBI): domain Eukaryota; kingdom Viridiplantae; phylum Streptophyta; class Magnoliopsida; order Malpighiales; family Euphorbiaceae; genus Vernicia; species Vernicia montana. The sequence continues at coordinate 5,683 of CATKHJ010446676.1, read as the reverse complement.
AGAAAACAGAAACATTTCATGGTCTTCAATTTCATTTTATTTATTTACTATGTATTTTTCAAACATGATATGAAACCTTGTCCATTTTAAATAAATTTAGTGGTTAAGACTTGGAATTTCAATTTGTAGATCTCAAGTTCGAACCACAGCAACAAGGACAATGTGGAAGAACTGTCATGTAGACCAAGGCCTTAAGTAAACTATCTTGCCTTCTGTCAATCAGATAATCAGTTGATCCATGTTGAAGCTGAATACCAAACACGACACTCTTAAACAACTTATTATGCTACTGTCTTGGGAATACATAATAAGTTGTTGAAAAATACATGAAGCAACAAGCACAATGTTCTTCCACTGAATTTACAAAATTCTGAAAAAATACCCAACATAAAACACTATGTTTTCCCGTAGTACCCCTCCTTCCTTTCTCACTCCTTTACAGGAAGAAAGCAAGTAATCACTTAAATTCCCACATAAAGCATGCATCAGAGTCTACTACACCTATACACCAAGTAAACCAGCCAATCATGACAAGTCCAAACATCAACAACCCATGATTATATATTAATTCTTCTTTATAAAAATTAACCAAAATCTCCCATAATCAAATTCATACTGGAAGCAACAAGTGAGATTGAGCAAAAAGATTATAACTCTGAATCAATAATAATGATATAAGACAAACCCAGAAAAAAGAAATTGCCTTTCACCTGAGAAGAAAGCTTGTGGGGCCTGAACTTAAGTGACCCAAGTGAGAGGAGAGCAGGAGAATGAAAAAGAGAGAAGTGATTGTGGTTTTGTAGAGGTGGTGATGAGATGGTTGTTGTTTGAAGAAGCATTTTTCTTCTAAGCTTCTTCAATCATAAACTCTGAATTATTGTGGGGGGGGTGGGGAGGGGTTTGAATTTGTACTCTCTACTGTATAGAAAATTTCGTTGGACGTTGAAGATAAAGTTTATAACGACATTAAGATAAGGGCGCGTTTGCTGTGTTATCCTCTCCTGTCTTAATAAAATATGACTAAATTGTTAATTAATATTTAAAAAACAAACCCATGGTCCGATCCAGATCGAGAAAACCTGAAATTGTGCCCGGTTTAAGTTGGATGAAATCAGGTTTAGGGCATATTTGGTTCAACGTGACTATCGGTATTATTGATTATTCAATTGTAAATGAATCTAAATTCACAAAATTTAGATTTATAGTAAAATTCACAAAATTTAATTTATTTCCTCAAAAAATAAATTCACAAAATTTACTAAAATTACGTTATAAACATTTAAAAGAATTTAATTAATGACCATGAATAGTTAAATTTATAGTATATAAATAAATTTCATTATGGTAGGTAAAAATAGTATCATCACTGTTCAAAAATAAAATAAAGAAAATGTGTATGTTTGGTAAAATCCATCAATTCTAAATTTACATATGCAGTTTGATATTACTTTTGAAAAAAAAAATTAATATAAAAAAAAGATAAATTATTATTTAGTTTCTAAAATTTGACCTAATTAACTAATTTGTCCATATTTTTTGAGAAATTAATTAAAATAATTTACTCTAATAAAATAAAAGGAGCAAGTTAATTAACAAGGGAGCAATTGATACAATTCAACTGTGAATGAGTTGCATATTCTACCAATTTTTTGTGGTTTCTCAAGTTTTATGCAATATATTTAGATAAATTCCAATTCTTAAAACACTATAGTGTTTTGCAGTGGTAAGACTTTTCATTTATTAAAAAAAATTGTATTAGATTAAGAAATAGTATTCATTTATCTCGATTTTATTATTAGATTTAATTTGCATTTTTTTAAAGGATACCTAATTTTAATTAAGACATTGATAAATTCGGCATTGGCAAATTGGAACATTCATCAACTTCCCCTTAAAGGGCATCTTCCTATTTATGATGATTTTTTTTTCATTGATTAGGTTTAATTCAAAATTTAAAGTAAAGAAATTAATTTTAATATTATTAAATCAAAACATATTGATACATATAATAATTAGTCTTATTTTAAAATTGTTAAGTTAAAAATGATAGAATAATAAAAAGTTAATGGAGTTGAGAAATGGTGTTTTTTTTTTTTTTTTTTTTTTTTTGCCAAAGTAAGAAAATATTCATTAAAATGGCATAAAAACCCAAACAATACAATTAAACAACACAATTTTCATGGAGATCCAATTAGGGAATACAAATTTGGACCTATAATCTAAAGTAAATTTGCCTATCAAGGGGTTTTTGTCACAGTACAATTAAACAACACAATTTTCATGGAGATCCAACTAGGAAATACAAATTTGGACCTATAGTTCAAAGTAAATTTGTCTATCAAGGAGTTTTTGTAAATGTGCTTGAATCCCAAGAAAGAAATGGCCTGTTGGCCTACAGAATTAGAGAAATTTCCATTAACTCTCTGCTCATCATACACTTGTCCAAAACATTCTACTATCCCAACCTTCACCTTTGGTGACCAAGGGGAGTAGAAAGCCACCCAGAAGCACATAGGAGCAATTGGACCACACCGTTTGATTTTGCATTGTTGGAGTCTAGACCAAACCCTCCTTAAATCTCCAAAACTAAAAACAGGCCAAAATCTGTAAGGAATCACAAAGCTCCACTGGATCTGCTGCCGAAGACCAAAATGAAGAAGCCTCCCTATCATGGCAGAGAAGCTTGGCCTACAAATAGACCCATAGATGCATGGATCTCCAGATCTGGTTGGAGTGATCATCAACCATAGAATATTGAAACAATAAGACAACCAAACAAAGTCCAAATCACTAATATCAGTAGATAGGCGACCGAATGAGATTGGAGACAAAAACAAAGAGGAGAAGCCCCATGTATAGGAGAGACAAAAATGATTCAAGATCCTTAACCTGATTATTAGAAAAGCAAAACAAAAGGAAGAAAAAAGCATAATTGACAAAGGGAAATCCTTAAGGTTGAGAAAAAAGCATAGTTGAGAAATGGTGTTGGATGTGGAATGAAATGTAAATGAAAATTAATTTTATTTTGTGTTTGTACCAAAAATTGGGTGGACTTGGCCTATAAGTAATTTTAGAGGCAACCCAACACTATTAAAGCCCATGAGAGGATAGTTTGGTCTAAATTATTTATTTATTATTTAATTAAATTTAATTAATTTAATTAATGAGTTGATCCACATTTAATCAGAAGAAGAAAATTCTAGAGGACTCCACCATAGTTAACAAACAACAATCCTCTTACAAACAATCAAGTCCTCTTACAAGCAATTAAATTCCTCTTTCAATTTATCAACATTCCTCTTACAAGCAATCAAATTCTTCTTTCAATTGATCAACATTCCTCTTACAAGCAATCAATTTTTCAAAGGCGATATTTTTCTTACAAACAATTTATTACAATTTCCAAGACTCTTTTATGTACTTACTTTTCAATTCTTCTTATAATTACAACAATTTATATAGCAATAAAGTCTATATTTTTTCTCAATTTCCTATTGTTAAAAATCTAACAAAGTTTTTGGACTAAATTAGTGGACTGAAAGGTTAGGCTCATGTCACTTTAAACCTTACACAATCATCAGTTTAGAAATTAGTGTATTTACTCAATCGATTCAAGTATCTCACACTTATGGCACACTCATATTTTCCTCACACACTTAAGGAGCCAAAAACATATAACACTTTGTTTTGGAGTTTTTAAAAAAATAATAAGAAGTTAATAGATATAAAACTATTTAAAATCATTGCATTTCATCATTTAACTTCAATTTAGGGGTTAAGAAAAATGGACATTTTGAGGTCAATAAATAAACAAATTTAATCTTCATTAATTTTCATTTACATTAATGAAAAACTTGCAAACGAAATTAAAGGTCAACTTCTATTTACATTTCATTTTTAATTTAACATCTTTTAATCCACTATCATGCAATACGGAAGGCGATATAATTTGTAACAATAACATTTGAAGATTTTTTTTATTTTTTTTTTTTTTTGGGGGGGGGGGGGGGGGGGAGGGCTAAAAGCCAAAAAATAAAATAGAAATAAAGAGCTTCAAGCTCTAATATTCCCAGGTCAGCAGACCCCAACCACATCTCTCTTCAGTACCTTCGCCACCATGAAAAGACACTCATCAAACTCATGGTAACCTCCATGAAACACTAAGGAGTGTCTATTCATTTAAAATTTTAATAGTCTTTTTTTAAATGAATGACTTTTGCAGAGTTTATAAATTTTTAATGACTTATGCGGAGTTTATAAAATTATGAATGACTTTTAAAAACTTTATTTTAAAAAATTTTTATAGACATTGATAGACTTTTATAGATATTAATAGATTTTCATTGATTTCTAATATCTATTTTATTAAATAATTAATTAATAAGATTGTTAAATAATTAATTAATAAGATTGTTTTTTAGCTAAAAAAAGAAAAATATCAAAAAAAAAATACAAAAACATTCAACTGCCATTAACTTCTATCTGCATAGGAACTCTCCTTGGCCAGCTCACACCTATTTTGTCACTTTTCAAAATAGACAAAAGCCTATTATAATGATCATTCCAAATAATCACCCCTCGAGCATGACTTAAAGTCATAGATACTAGAAAATTTGTTATTTGATTGCGTTCTCTGAATATGTGTTTATATATCATATTATAATAATTCTTATTTTTAGGTTATTTTAACTTCTTAATATTATATAAAATATTATTGACATTAAGAAGTTCAAATAACAAAAATTAAATTGTGAGATTTGCAATAAAACAAACTTTGTATTGCAACTATAAAAAAATAAAGCCAAAAACTAACATGCACACTGCATATGATTAGTCAATTAAAATAATTAATTTAAAATTTATATGATAATTTTATATAATTTTTTATGTATATAAATTACATATTCTATTTAAAAGAAGAAAAAAAAGAAGAACATTTTAAACATTTTAAAAATTATGTTTATATTAAACTATTTATAATGGTTAATTTAATTAATAATTAATTGTGTTTAGGCACTCATCCGTTAATATATTTTTATCAACTATAATTTATATGTTGTGTGTTAGTTTTTTTTACATTTTTTGAAGATTTTGAAATATTTTATTTTATTTTTTATATGTGACTTCAAAAAAAGTCGGCTGAAATCTTAAGGGGAAGTGAAAGAGAATTGTGAAAATTTTTTATTCATACCATACATAAAAAGTCAATGAAAGTATACAAAAGTCTATTATTTATAAAAGTCAATAACTTTTTGAATACCAGTTAACTTTTATAAATTTTATAAAAATTGTAATTGAATACCTCTTGATTTATATAGACTTTTTTAAAGTTTTTAAAAAATATTATTGAATACATCTTAACTCTTATAGAGTTTTTAAAAGTCATTATTGAATACTCCTTACTTTTTAAGTTTATAAAAATTTTTAATTCTCCTAAGTCAATACACCCATGTAAGGAGTTGTTGGCCAACAAATCAATAGCACTATTACCTTCCCTGTATACATGTTGTACATGAACCCTCTAATCACCCTGCAGGGTAAATAGCCCATTTGGTACCAATACTTTGCACTATGTTTCAAATTAGTACCAAACCTTTAATTTTTTTCTTTTTGATACCAAAACTTTAATTTCGCTTTCAGGTGATGATACCCATTGAGATTCTGATGAAATTTTGCTGATGTG
>CATKHJ010446654.1:0-14995 GCA_949750685.1 Vernicia montana | reverse complement strand
ATATATATAATTTATTGAAAATGTTTTATGTTCAAATAGTATTTTTCTAAAATAATAATTATACTACATAATTATTTTAATATTTTTATCTTAAAATATTTAACGTGTATATTTTATTATATATTTTTAGTAATATATGTTAAATAAATAAAAAAACATATTTAATAAACTACTCATTCTCATTTTAAATAATAATAAAAATAAATAAAAATAACTAAATATAATTAAAAAAAACTAAAAAAATAATGAATATGCGTCTTTTCTTGATTTTTGAATCAGATGACCAAGCTTTTTTTTTTTTTATTAATTAAATATAGATATTACTGTTTATTATTAATATAAAAAATTATATTCACATTATATATATATTAAATAAATAAGTAGTATATAGATTAGATGATTTATAAAATAAAGTGTCTTCTAATTATATTAGATTAGATGATTTTTATGTTAACCTACTATTTAAGGTAAAAATGCTAGTTTATTTGCCAAATTTTATTTTTCTCTTTCTCTCTATCTTTTTGATTGTTTTTTTTTTTTTTTTCTCGCTAAAATATTAAACAACCAAACACAACCCCAAATAATTGATGTTCAATCCACATCAAGGGTAACTCCTAACTGCACTCACTTTATTTTTGTTTTTTTGAATATATATATATATATATATATATATATATATATATTAGCATTCGCCACCTATTTTTCTTTTGGAACCCCCCCCCCCCCCCCTAAAAAAAGAAAACAAAAAAAAAAGCATATAGCATGAACTTTCTTGTGCATAATTTCAGTTAAGAATCTAAAGTCTCTTATAATAATTTTCAGTGTTTTAAAAACCGAAATGGTGATCGAATTGGTCAGGTCACCGATTCTTAGTCCGATCAATTCGGTTTGCTGATCCGATCGGCTGTTTTTTTTTTTTAATTTTTTTCCTTCTATTTTTATTTTTTTAATATCAAAACGACATCGTATTGAAAGATTTGATTTTTTACTTGATCAGACCAAACTAATGGTTGATTTTTTATTAAATCGATCCGATCAGTTGGTCCGATCTAATTTTTAAAACACTGATAATTTTAATTGGAATTTTGTTAAATGAAATGGCAATTTAGTGTTTAGGGATCTTTTTATGCTTTTTTTCATCTTTTGATGCCTACTGTCATGTATTTTTACAGGGTGTTTTTCTTTGGAAAATTAATCTACTAGAGTAGCATCGATTCCTTTCTATATGGAGGGCAATTATGGTAATTACATTATTCTAAAAATTTATTGCTCTGACCATAATAAAAAAGGGCTCTGGCAATAAGGACACCTTATATATATAAAAAATATTAGGTACATGATATAAAAAGTCATGATTGCCAAAATTGGATCGGCTGACTAATTTAATAGAAAAAATTGAAAATCAATCCTCAGGCCGATTCGGTTTAACCCATAAAATTTGTATAGTTAAAAACCGGGAAAAACTCGGTGAACCGGGCGATCCGATCTGAGTTTGCTGAGTTTGCCGGGTTTTTCAAGAGACAGTTTTGTCGCCGGATATGAGGTGAACGGTGGTGATTTTGTCACCAAAGAGACAATTTTAGGATCCAAAGGCGAAGATGCACTTTTCTCCATTGTCGGCGAAGATTAAAGAAGATAACTAGGAAGATTAACGGGGAAAAAAAAAAAAGATCTGAATCAAAAAATGCGAAACCTAGAAAGTGATTTTTAGAGTGAGAGAGAGAAGATAACTAGGAAGATTAAAGATTAAAAAAAAAAAAAAAAAATCAAATCTGAATCAAAAAATGCGAAACTTAGAAAGTGATTTTTAGAGAGAGAGAGAGACTATCACCTGAAAAATCCAACGATCGAAAGGAGAGAGAGAGAGAGAAATGGTGATGAAAGCTCAGGAAAAAAAAAATAACAATGAAGGTGAGTGAATCCAGTGCAGGTGGGTACACACTAAGGACGAATATGGAAAGTATCTATCTTCATAATTGGTCTTTTTAAGATTAATAAATACGTGTAAATATTCTATTGGTTAGACCACTAATGTTATAGAACACAGTACTACAACAAAAACTCTCCAAAAACTTAAAAGTGAAAATTAAAATTGCTTTCAGCTAATAAATAGAATATAAAATAAGAATAAAATATTTGAAATAATTAATAAATATAATAATAATTATTAAAATATAATTAAGAATTTTAAAATATATATAATTAATAATTAAAATAGAATTATAATATAAATAAATATAATATTATTATTTATTATATATATTATATAATTATATTATATAAAATCTAAAATTATATTAAAATAATATATTCCAATTTAATTCAAGTTCAATTTATCACCCGTGATCCTCTGCATTCACCGATTCAAATGTCGGGTCGGGTTTGAAAATATTGTAATAAACTTATTATTTTTACATATATGTTTTTAATTATTAATTCATAATAAGTTTTAAAAAATATGGATAGAAAATATTATTAATATATTAAAAGTGTGCAAGTATATATATTAAAGAGAAAAAAGTGTAAAATTATAAATAAAATCAAGTAAAAAGCAAAAATTCAAACCACTAAAAGTTTAGTTTGTGTTTGGAACTGTTATCTAAAAGTAGATTTATCAAATTCTTAACCACCAAGACAAACCCTACATACTTGCTGCATTAACCCATCTCTAACCCACACCAATTTTGAGTCGAAACGCCAATTTGGAGTAAATTTTTTGCTCCAATGCATGCCATTTTTTGCGCCATTTAATAGCATAAGTACAGTGCCACGTCAAAATTAGCGAGGCACTGTACAACTGCATTTTACTTTTTGTTTTTCTTTTTTAATTATCACAAAAACTAAATAATTATTGTATTTACTAAACATATGGAAAATTTTTCATTTATGTCTTACATTTATATTTTTTTCATTTTATAATCAAATATTATTTCAATATTAAATTTAAATACAAAATAAAAAATGGATAATAAAAATATATAATAAATAGTCAAAAATGCATATATCATAAATAAAAACATCATATATTCATACTAACATAGATTAATATTACATAAATATTAAACTAGCAATATTACATACTAACATACTAATATAGAATAATATTACATAATATTAAAAATAAACTAGCAACTAAAATGCAAAATATCTAACATAAAACAAATAAATTAGACATATCATAGACTAACAAATTAATATTCCGGTATATCAGTTCCGGATCCACCAATATTATTAAAATATTCAACAAAAACATTAGACGTAGAAGATGGTTGTGGCTGTTAATGTTGTTATGCTCTTTTTTGTAAAATTCGTGTTTATTCAACTTGAATATATGCACGAATATTTGGATCATTAATAGTATTCAAGTCCCGTATCAAAATTTTATTTTCTTCTTTAAATTCTTTTAAGGCCAAATTTCTATTTTGGATTTGCATTTGTTGCACTCTATCATCTCTTGTTTTCTTCAACATCTCCAGAAATTGTCGATTTTCTTATTTGAGACTATTGATGACAGTTGCAATTTGTTCATTATTTTTTCTCTTACATTTCGCTTTCTTCACTCCAATGGGTCGTTCGGATGAAAAAACCACCAACATCATCATCATCTAAATTAAGAGAAAATGATGACAGTCCAGGAAATGCCGGTATAGGAGAATCAAGAGTGGGATTATCTGACTCTGATGAGACATAGTTCAAAGTTTGCTTTCGAGAAGTTTGTCTTGTGGTGGTAACATTATCTTTAAAATTTTCAAAATCCTTCACTATGTTCCACATGTGATCAAATTTGAAACCCTTTTTGTAGTTAACATCTTGCATGAGTAACATTTTTGCTCGCTTTAACTGTAAATTATTTTAAATGTCAAATTAAGTATTCAAAGACATATAAAAGAAAGAAATTTTAATAAATACTTACAATATCTTGATCCGAGGCACCACTGATATACATATTTTCAACTTGTTTAATGTAGCCATTAAATTTCCTTACAGCCTTCTCTATAGTTTGAATTCGAGATTGCACTGATCTTTTGTTGCGATACTCCCAACATTCATTTCTTGCATTGTTGTATGCATCTTCCACTCTAAACCAAAAGCGATCTGAAGATTGGTATACACCCGTAATAGGATCTTGAGAAATATCCATATAAACTTGACATAGGAGCATATCTTCATCAACACTATATCTAGAAGATCGAATGGACATTTTTTTTTTCACGTGATCAAGGTTGGAGGATTGTAATAGTCAAAGAAAATCAAATGGTGTATTCTGATTGGAATAATCACTTATGGTTATTATATTTAGATAATGATGAAGAGAATCTCTGAAAAGAAAAAGACAATCTCTGAAAAGAAGAAGAGAATATCTGAAAAGAAGAAGATAATCTCTGAAAAAAAAGATAATCTCTAAAAAGAAAAAGAGAATCTCTGAAAAGAATAAGCCAATATATGAAAAGAAGAAGATAATTTATGAAAAATAAGATAATCTCTAAAAATAAGATAATCTCTTAAAAAAAAAAGAGAATCTTTGAAAAGAAAAAGAGAATATCTGAAAAGAAAAATAGAATCTCTGAAAAAAAGAAGACAATCTCTGAAAAGAAAAAGATAATCTCTAAAAAGAATATAATCTTTGAAAAGAAGATAATATCTGAAAAGAAAAAGAGAATTTCTAAAAAAAAATAATATAATCTCTGAAAAGAATAAGACAATCTCTGAAAAGAAGACAATCTCTGAAAAGAATAAGAGAATATTTGAAAATAAGAAAAAAATATCTGAAAAGAAGAGATTCTCTGTATTTACATGCAAAAAAATTTCAACCTTATCATCTTATAAAAAAAAAATTATATAAATAACATCATTCGTTATAAAAATAAGTCATAATCTCTAATTGTTGATTAAAAATCAAATATTGTTATTTATCTTCTCGAAATTATTCATACAACATTTTTTGAAAATGAATTCCAATATTGGAGGTTCGTCTAATATTGAATTCGAATATTCATTTTCATCTTCAGATGAAGACAATGAAATATCAGTAATGAGTACTCTCATTGCAGAAGAAGAAGCAATAGACCGTCTAATTCGTAATAACAACGTAGTCATGGAGTATTATCTCAATCAACAAAACAACCAGGTTACCCATGGTGGTTCCATTTCAGGTCACATAGTGATAAATTGCAATCGTGAAGCCGCATATCATAATTTGTTTAATGATTATTTTTTCGATAATCCACGCTACAATGATGATATGTTTCGTCGACGATATTGAGTGTCTCGAAGTTTGTTCCTTCGTATTGTTGATGTAGTCAAAGGTCATGATAACTACTTCCAACAACGAAGTGATGCGCTTGGTAGACTTGGATTATCAACTTTACAAAAGTTAACAACCGTGTTCCGGATGTTGACATATGGTCTACCGGCGGATGTTATCGACGAATATGTTAAAATTTGAGAGTCAACAACAATTGAAAACTTAAAGAGATTTTGTTATGATATTGTAGAGATTTTTGCACAACGATATCTAAGATCACCTAACGCTAATGATGTTGCCAGGCTACTCCATATTGGTCAGCAACGTAGTTTTTCAGGAATGTTAGGCAGTCTAGATTGTATGCATTGAAAGTGGAAAAATTGTCCTACAGCATGGGCAGGACAATATACAGGATGTAGTGGAACACCAACTATTATTTTTGAAGTTGTAGCTGATTATGATATTTGGATATGGCACGCATATTTTGGTATGCCGGGCACCAATAATGACATTAATATGTTAGAGTTATCGCATTTAATTTTCAATAACGCTCAAGGTATAGCTCATCCCGCTCATTATGTTATTCAAGGAAAAGAATATAATATGAGTTATTATTTAGTTGATAGTATATATCCAAAATGGTTTACTATTGTGCAAACTATTCACGAGCCGCGTGGTCCGAAAAAAAAAAAGTATTTTGCGATGAAACAGGAGGCGTGTAGAAAAGACGTGGAGCGTGCATTCGAAGTTCTACAATCACGTTTTGCAATTATCGCGGGACCGGCACGTTTCTAGAGAAAATATGTGCTACATGATATAATCACTACATGCATTATCATGCACAATATGATAATCGAAGATGAACGTGATCTTAATGCACCAATTACAGATGCGATGGAAGCACCACCTCCAACAGTTGAAATGATAGTAGATGAAAATATCCGATTTGAACAATTCCTTACTCGCCATAGACAAATTAAGGACAAAGATGCTCACATTGCACTCCGTAATGCATTAATAGAGCATTTGTGGGAGCAATATACTAATTCAGAGGATTGGATGAAGATTAATATTTTATATTTTTTAATTGTGCTCTACTATTATTAATTATTCAATGTAATGTTTGTTTTGTATTTTTTTTTCAATAAAATTTATGTTTTACTTATTAATATATAAATAGTACATCGATTTTTATAATATGTAAAATTTAATTAAATTTTTATTTAATTTAATATTATTAAATAACAAATTATATTTTTATTGGATGAATATGTAAAAAAAAAAAACAACTTTGGGCATAATTTGTAAATTAACAAAATAATATGAAAGTAATAAAAAAAATATAAAATGAGAGATAAAAGGGAATATAAATGAAATATTCTTTTTGGTGTTAAAAATGGAGTTAATAGTTGGAGATGAATTTACTGTAGTCACACAATTTTAGTGTAAAAGTTACTACATTTTGAGTTTTTGGGTTGAAGATGGCCTTAGTTCCTTAAAAATTAAACTCAATTGCAAAAGTTCACATTAAATTTTTATTATTCAATGGCCAAACCTATGTTTTAAAACCCAACCCGATTATCGAATTGGTGAAAGCAGTGAGTCATGGGTCAAAAGTTCAACTAAAGTTGAATCAAAATTTTAAATAATAGCATGTATTTATTACATGTTTACTGATATACATGGATAACGCACATTACATATAACGTTCGTTGTATGCTTTAAATGAATGTTATAATGAGATAGACAGCAAAATAACATTCGTTACATATTGTGAATGCTCGTTAGTACAGTGCTATGTTTTATAAGTGATTTGAACTGATATATAAACCGATTTTTGATTTTTTAGTTGAACCAGTCGAGCTGGTTCGGGTTTCAAAACACATGGTGAAACAAGTAACTCTTCCCCCTATGCTTTTTCCTCCCAACTCTCAGCCTTTCATAATTATTTTCAAGATTATAATAATTGTTTTCCCGCCAAATCTAACCGTCCTAACGGATACAGCTAGCAATTCCGTAGGCTGGAGCTCGCACTAGTCTGTTTTGCTCCCCAAGAAAACCACAGAATTGCAGAAAACAGAAAAATTCCCCCAATGGAAGAAACTTCGAAACTGGACACGAAGATCGAAATAAACTCGGCAGAGTCCATATTCCCTTCGGAGTTCACCGAATCTCTTCAAGATCATCAAAAGACCCCATTCTTCAAATCCCGCTCTCGTAGACGAAGAAGCGACACATGGGTCATTTCCATCTTCGTCATCTTCCACCTCATAGCCTTCGTGGCCACCATGATCGTAAACGACTGCTCCAATAACTCTCATGGTGATTGCGTTTTCAAAACCCTCGGGAGGATGTCGTTTCAGCCACTCTTTGAGAACCCACTTCTCGGTCCCTCTGCTTCCACGTTAGCTTTCTTGTTTTGTTTCTTTCCTTTTTCTTTTTCTTGCTTGATAATTGATCTGATTGGGTTGGCTTTGCTAGATCTATGTTGGTCCTGACGGCTTTATCTTGTTCTCAATTGATTTTTGTGATATGCTGATTAGGGCTTTTGGGGCTTTATATTTTAACATCAATTTTGTTGATTCTCCTTGATAATTGATAACTCTGAAGTCTGGTTGCTGTTGCTCTTTCCTGTTTGGTTGCTTGGAAAAACCTTGGGAAAGGAAGAGATGGTTTTGGGTTTCAGATTAATAAGTAATAAGCTTTTTCCTGATGACTTTGTTTTTTTGTTTGGCCAAAGTTTTTGAAGAGACATTGAAAGGAACTAAAATGTCTCAATTAGTTTTTTGCAGTTTTGCTTCCCCTTAATGTTATATCAAGTCCAGAAGATTTTCTTCTTTGCTGAAGTGAATTGGTTTGGGTTTAACATTTATTACTATATACAGAAAAATTTCATTGTAGAAAGGTTGATTGATTAACTGTAGTTGGATTCTAGGACCTGTTTCGCGGAAGCAAAATATTTACCGGCAAGAAAAATCAACAAAGATGCTTTTCAAAAACCAATGAAAATGGTTGAATCTTAACCATGTAATCGAAATGCAATACCTAATAAGTCAAATTGAAGTTGTTTCAGACAAGTTTTAGCTCATTTCCTTAGTGTGCTTCTTAAATAGAATTTGTTTTAATACCCTGAAGATGCAACAGCATGTGTGGTTTTATGCATTGCTGAAATTCTCCTGCTCCTGCAGGCTAGATAAAATGGGGGCTCTTCGCAAGACATTGTTGCTGGAACATCAAACTTGGCATCTTTTCTCATGTCCATGGTTGCATGCTGGGCTCATCCACCTTATCGTCAACCTCACAGGTGTTATCTTCATAGGAATTTACCTAGAGCAAGAGTTTGGACCACGTAAGAATGCACATTTTAAGTTCTGCCAGAAAGCTACGTGTCATATTATGAATAATGATTTTCATTCTTTTTTTTTTGTTGCACAGTAAGAACTGGAATAATCTACATTCTTTCTGCCTTTTTTGGCACCTTGGTGACTGCACTTTTTGTTCGAGATAGCCCAGTAGTTAGTTCCTCTGGTGCTCAACTTGGATTACTTGGGGCTACACTCTCTGCACTTCTAAGAAACTGGAAAATTTACACTAATAAGGTCATTACTTTTCTTGTCCCCTAGTTTTCTCTCTTTCCTATTATCTTTGTTGACTAGCTTATTGCTCCTCCTCCGCTTGATTGCAGGTTGCAGCTGTGCTGATACTTTTTGCTGTCCTTGCATGTAATTTCATGCTTGGTTTGCTACCTTACATAGACAACTATTCAAACATTGGAGGTCTTATGTCAGGATTTCTACTTGGATTTGTGCTTTTATTCACCCCTCAGCTCAGGCAAGTGGCTCAAAATAAATCAGGCCTTTATGAAAAGGGTTTCAAAACTTCCTTTGACTTGAAGCAGAAGCTGGACAGGCCTGTGCTGAGGAGTGTTTCTCTTCTTATTTTTGCTTTCCTGTGAGTTTTTTTTCTTTGTATCTGAAAAAGGTTTATTGTTGCTTGCCATTTGTCTTTTTGATACTAAAAGGAGCTATCTGTGTATGCAGACTGGTTGGATTTCTTGTGTTAGCACTCCAGGGCATCAATATAAGCCAGTATTGTCAGTGGTGTGGATATTTGGACTGCGTTCCTTCCAAAAGATGGATTTGCAATGATGTGACAACTTCTTGTGAGGTATAATTTTTATTTCAGCACTTATTTTGTTTTACTCAAGGGATGATTTAATTGCCAATAAGTCATGAAGAAGAACGGAAAACCAAAAATCTTGCTTCAGAGATTTTTCTGGCTATGATCAATTTCCCTTTAAAATGGAAGTGTCAACAGAGAGCAGAGCTAAAAGCAAAGATAGGTAAAGCAAACGTTTCACCTATAATGTCAGCTTGAAAAATTTACAGGATTTTCTCATTGTATGATTAGGAATAGCTACAGATGGCTAATAATTTCCCTTCTTGAAAATAATGGTGTCATACTTTCATTTGACAGAGTCTTGTATCAGATAGAGCTGTATGTATCTTCACCTTATGGTCCATATACGGATATACCAGCTGATAATTAATTTCATTTGCTAAAGAAAGAAATGACTTCTCATTAATAATAGGGCTTAAGCAACAAAGGGCCACATTCCTCTATGTCAATTCAACTGCAATCTTCTTTATTATTTAGGTTTTTTTGGCAATTATTTAGCCGTCATTTGGTCAATTAAACTGCAGTCTTATTATTTGTTATTTAGTTGACAGAGTAGTGTGTTTTGATATCTGATGCTAATGAAATGTTAAAGTGCAGACCATGTTAAGTGATACACATACACAGTTGACTTTGACCTGTATGGATAATGGCAAGTTCAGGATTTTCCCCTTTACCGACATTTCACAAGCGAGGACAAGGGATTTGTGCACTCTGATATGCTCCTGAAAATTTGCATATTTTTTATCCAATTTTGCTCTTGCTTTTCTTTATTTGGACAATTCTGTAATGACCTTAGAGATATGTAAGCACACGAATGTTGACACTTTCTTGATTGCAATTCTTAAGTGCTAGAAGTACAACTGTAAGAACTTGTGAACTTAACTTTCGTAAATTGACATGATGAGAAATATATTTGCTCCTTGAATGATACTTTTTTCTGTTGATAAAATGTGATCTTTCCATTTCTTTAATGGCTTGATCCAGTGTTGTGATAAGTTTATTTAATGTTCTTGGAAAGTCTAATCTTGAAATTCTGTTTATAAGTTTTTTCTGATGTTCATATCTTGAGCAAATATGAACATTTGAGTTTTGAGTAGGAGTGTAAATGAGTCAAATTACTTTTTGAGTTGTTTGGACTTGACTCAAATTATTTAATATCGACTTAATATTAGTCAAGTCAAAACTCGAAATCAAATGGTTTGTAAACTTAATATACAAGTTTTATTTAATATTTGAAGGATAATTGAGTTGAATAAAATATTTTAATATTTATTTGAGTTGAGATGAAGACAAAAATTAAAAATCAATTGAGATCAAGTCTAATTTCAAAATTTTCAATCAAGTCGAGTTTGTGTTTAGTATTGCACTCACTTTATTGGATTACAATTTTTGGTGTTGAATCCAGTATCTTAGATTTTATTTTGGTTAAGAATTAACAAACCTATTGACAATCAAAAAGCGCCCATGGCCTAATGGATAAGGCGCCTGACTTCTAATCAGGCGATTGTGGGTTCGAGTCCCACTGGGCGTGTGTTTTTAAATTTTAAATCCAACCCAAAATTTTTAAATATATTATATTATTATTTTTCTGAATTACAGACAAATTATTACATGCGGCTGAGGTCTAAAGTGAGCCCTCTCATGGGGCCAAAGCCAAAGCAGCCGCAATGCTTTTAATATAGGATTTTGAGTACATATTATATATACTTTGTATTTATTTATTTATAAAAACAACTTTTACTACTTACAGAAAGCATCTAATAGAGTGGGCCTATAACCTCGCTATACAAATTATTATTATTATTTTAATTTGTATTTGTTAATTGTTGTAACTTTTAAAAATTCATGCCCTACTCAACTAGTGCTAATCCCTCTGCCATTCCAATGCCAACCCTAGCCATTAAAAGAAGACCTTTGTTCACTATTAAAAAAAAAATAAAAAAACTTCCAATTCCAATTGGTTCTTAAAAATTTACTATTTTATTTTAGAGAAATACTTAATTTGAGACCTAAAATTTGACAAAATGTTCAATGTAAAACCTTAATTAAGTTCATATAAAAAAAAAAAAAAATCTTAATTAAGTTTGATTTGAAATTAATACTTTTAATTTAGGGATAAGGTGCAAATATATCCCTAATATTTGGTTAAAAGTACAGATCAACACTTAATATTTTTCAAAGTACGGATATGTCTATAACGTTACAAAAATGAGCCAACACGCCTCTTTTCTCTGTTATCTCTGTTATCTATCTCTTCATACTTTTTATTTTTTATTTTTTATTTTTTGTTCTTCCTTTATTTTTTTTTAACTTGTATTTTATATTTACTTACAAAATATTTGTGTGTGTATATACATATAATTTGACTTTTTCCATTTATTTTGTATTTATAAGTTTATATAATAATAGTTGTAATTATTAATAAAATTTAATTATATTATTAAAATATATGATAAAAATTTATAAATAATTAATAATGATATTGAATAAGTACACTCTAAATTTTTTTTAAAAAATATAATGACATGAAAATAAATTAATCACATAACTAGTTTTTATCAAAAATTGTTTAGAATTTTTTTTATCATTCTTCAAATAATTTTTTAAGAAATAAAACTAGTTATCTCATTAATTTATTTTCACGTTATTATTTTTTAAAATTTTTTTAGAATGTACTTATTCAATATCACAATTAATTATTTTTAAATTTTTATCATATATTCTAATAATATAATTAAATTTTATTAATAATTACAATTATCATTATATAAACTTATAAATACAAAATAAATGGAAAAAGTCAAATTATATGTATATGCACATACAAATATTTTATAGATAAATGTAAAATACAAATTTAAAAAAAAAAAAACAAAGATAAATGAAGGATAAAAAAGAAAAAAAATATAAAAAAAAAATAAAGAAGGAAAAGTGTGGAGAGAGAGAGGGAGAGAGATAATGGAGGTAATAGAGATAAGGGGTGCATTGATCCATTTTTGTAACGTTAGAGATATTCATATCTCGAAAAATATTAAGTGTTAATTTGCGCTTTTAACCAAATATTAAGGGTATATTTGCACATTGCTCTTATATATATATATATATATATATATATATATATATATATATATATATATAATGGATTTAATTAATATTGTAATCCAACATTACTTATAAGACAAAAATGGATTAAATTCCAATATTCCCAAGTGATGGTATTGACATGTCAAGTGACAGTTGATGAGTTGAAAGTAAATCTGCCAATGTTGCTGTGTCATATCCATGTAAGCAAATTGATTTGGTCCAATGTTAATTGTACTTAATTAATAGCTTCTTTATAGAGAGTAAACGGCTTCTTCCAAGAAACATGATTGCCACTAACTATAGCGGCGCAATCATGTTGTAGAGATGATAAAGATGGTGTGTCTTTCTCTTTGCTTCATATGTTAACTCATCGTGCAAGATGAACAGTTGGGTCATGCAACTAGTGGTGGATGCCTAGAGAAGGGAATGATGTGATCTCTAATATTTTTTAAAAACTCTTAACAACTTAGAAGGACAAAATAAAAAAATAAAAAAAATTTATTTGGGGTCAAAATTAATAGGAGAATAAAAAAAATAAAGGTTTTTTTTTAAAAATTTTCTATTAAAATTTATTTCAAAAAATAATAATTAATTATATTTTTTCATAAAAATATATTTTTAATTAAATAAATTTTTATTGATCTTCCATATTAATAAGATGAGAATTAATTAAATAATTTTAACATTTGAAGTTATTTATAAAAATTTAATTTTAGGGGATTAATTAAAATTTTAGAATGACTAATTAAAAAAATATATTAATTATATAAAGGGTATAAAGTATACTTTCAAATGGGTTAGGGGCTAAAGCTCTCACCTGTTCTTTTGATTACACCTATACTTAACATATATTATATGCTATTGAAAATTTTTAATAATTATGATTATTCATGCCCTAAATTATTTTAAAATTATTTATATTGTCTATCAAAAGAACAATATATAATTATCTTTCTTACATAGATAAATTTAAAATTTAAAATTTTTTATTATTTAAATGAGATTTGATTTTTATCTTTTTTATTTTGATGAATAAAAATATATACAAATTAAAAGGTATGCCAATAGGGTAGCACATTTTTTGCGCTGTTTTCTCTTAAACAAGTTGAACTTACGATTGTATGGATGCAAGATCCTTGTAGGATATTGTTGACATGATCCAACGGGATCGTTTTCTTCGTTAATGCAATTTTTGCATATATATATATATACACACACACAAACATACACACACTTCATTAATATGGGCACACCAACCAAGTTTAAGACAGATCCAATAGCTCCAAACAGCATGCCTCATATCATCGCTCTAGACAGTAGGTCATGTCATCCAAACATCCAAGCCCAAGCAATCAACGACAATCAGTCCCAAGGACTCGTAGATAGACCATCTCGTGCCTGGTTTAGCAGTCATCCAAGCACCAGGGGCGGTTCAAAATTTTTAGAAACCTAAGGTAAAGTCATTAGATGAAACTTTTAAATTGAAAATTATAGAGGTATCAATAGTAGGTAACAAGTAACAACGGGTAGAAAATTAACAAAATCAAATAAATTCAACAGGAAGTGCTTCTGAAATAAACTAAAAATTAAAATTAAACTTTAAATTTACTTATAGCCTTTTTAGATGCAAAATTATTAATTAAACTTTTATATTCAAGTTTAACTAATAAATCATTTTCGATAGATAAAATTACTAAACCATTTAATTTATTTTGAGACATGGTTGTTCGTAAATAATTTTTTATAATATTTAGCTTGAAAAAATTTCTTTTTACATGATGAGTCTAATTTCACCAAATACTTGATATTATGGGTCCCTCGAAGAGAGAAAATCTGTAAACAGAGAAAAAGCGAGTCAATGGCTCCTAGGGGCTGATCCCCCGGGAGAGACTCCGATGCTTAAGTCAATAATTGTTTGAGAGAGAATGTAATTAAAGTATTTCAAGTTATCTAAGTAGTGCTCATCATACCTGTGAAGTTTAATCTTTGAGGTATTTATAAGAGATAGATCCTTACATGAGTTGAGTATGGATTTCCTTGATCAGTTCGGATTAGGATGACTATTTGCATGTTAGCTTGACCTTATCCTTCTAATATTCGGATTTTAGGTAGATTAGGCAGCTGGGCTTGACCCATTATAATCCTGATTTAGTTCGGTATTTTTTGTCCCTTATCAGAACCCCCCACTCCCTAATCTGATGGAGAGTATCGAAGAGCGGGCTAAGGGAGTAGATGTCTCCTCTCATTACTTGTGATTCACCTGAATGCTGCCTCATTGGAAAATGGCTCTAAATAATTTGTGAAGCCCCCCTACTCCTTGATAGAGGTTTTAGATAATATTATGCCTCTTTAATCGAGAACTTTTAGAAAATCACCTCATTAATCGAGGTATTCGAATGATTTGCCTTGCTGACCGAGGACTTTAGATAATAATAATAATAATTTGCTTCGTTCGTCGAAGACTCAAATAATAATAATATATGCCTC